>CM043700.1:137056827-137249327 GCA_023935145.1 Bretschneidera sinensis
GGAATAGACTTTGATGAAACCTATGCTCCTGTAGCTAGATTAGAAGCTATTCGAATGTTATTAGCTTTTGCATGCTTTAATAAATTCAAGCTATTTCAAATGGATGTGAAAAGTGCCCTTTTAAATGGCTTTATAGAAGAAGAGGTTTATGTTGAGCAACCTCTTGGATTTGAAAATCCTAGTCTTCCAAATCATGTCTACAAGCTTTCTAAAGCTCTATATGGGTTGAAGCAAGCTCCAAGAGCATGGTATGAAAGACTAAGTAAATTTTTTATTGACAATGATTTTGTAAGAGGTAGAATAGACACAACTCTCTTCACAAAAACTCACAAAAATGACACTTTGATAGTTCAAATATATGTTGATGATATTATATTTGGTGCTACTAATGAATCTATGTGTCAAGAGTTTGCAAAGTGCATGCAAGGTGAATTTGAAATGAGCATGATGGGAGAACTTACCTACTTCCTTGGACTCCAAATCAAGCAACTAAAAGGAGGCATCTTCATCAATCAATAGAAGTACATTAAGGACCTACTAAAGAGGTTCAGGATGGAAAGCTCAAAGCCACTTGGAACGCCTATGAGCACAACTACTAAACTTGATCATGATGAAGGAGGTAAAAGTGTAGATTCTAAATACTATAGAAGCATGATAGGTGCTTTACTTTATTTGACTGCAAGTAAACTTGATATAATGTTCAGTGTATGCATGTGTGCTAGATTTCAGGCTAATCCTAAGGAATCACATGTAGTTGCAGTAAAAAGAATCCTTAGATATCTACAAGGAACCCAAACCATAGGATTATGGTACTCTAGAGATTCATCTTTTGAGCTTGTAGGTTATTCAGATGCTGATTTTACTGGATGTAGGTTAGATAGAAAAAGCACAAATGGTACATGCCAATTCTTAGGAGCAACGTTAACCTCTTAGTTTTCCAAGAAACAAAATTCCGTTGCACTATCAACCGCCGAGGTGGAATACGTTGCAGCCGGAAGTTGTTGTGCCTAAGTATTATAGATGAAACAACAACTAGAAGACTATGGCATGAACCTCAAAAACATCCTAATATTTTGTGATAATACTAGTGCTATCAACCTAACCAAAAACCCTATTCAGCACTCTAGAACAAAGCACATAGAAATAAGACATCATTTCTTAAGAGACCATGCTAAAAAAGGTGACATAAGACTAGAATTCATACCTTCAGAAGATCAAATAGCTGACATTCTTACAAAACCTCTAGGTGAAGCTAGTTTCTGTAAAATAAGAATATTAATGGGATTGCTGGATTATGATAAACTAAATATCTAATTGCTTTATAATTCATCATATGCATGTTTGACATCTAGTGAAAGAGTATTAATTCTTGTTTAAATATCTCACTCACTTAAGATGGAATAAATAAACAAATTTCGTGCTAAGACTCAAAGACTGGAAATTTTCTTAAGGGTCCAGTCGACTGGTAAGTATATCCCAGTCGACTGGTAAGTCTCTGCCTAATCTGTCAGTCGACTGGTAAGGCTATACCAGACGACTAGACTTTGTTTGGAGCCATTTAATACTCAATTATTAATTGATTTTTGATAAATTCTCTTTGATTTGGCATTGGATAAATCAAGTGATGAACTTGAATTTAGAGTTAAGAAATACTTTTGAACTATTTATTTATCAAGCATGAGCTAAATATGAAACTTTCTATTAAATATGTTTGAGTTTGAAAGTAATGATTATCTTTGCATTAAATTGATAATCAACTACCAATAAGGTCTGTTAAGTTTTATCCAATTTTATTTCTCTTAAAAATTAAAAATAATTACTTTAGACTTTTTGAAAGAGTGAGAAAATCTGATTAATTAGTAAAAGAGAAAACCTATTGGTATATTTTCAATAGTATATTTTGAGGGGGAGCTCTTCTTTGAAATCCACCCTTTTTTATTATGACAAAAAAGGGGAGAAAAATAAGAATATTAGAGATCTTGTTAGATCTTATTCTTAAGATTTTTGTCATCATCAAAAAGTAGGAGATTATTGACCCTAAATGATTTTGATAGTGACAAAAATCTTAATTAAGCACTAATGAACATTACTTGAGTAATACAGATTGTTAATAGTGCTTATACATCAAAGGAGATCAAGATTGTAGAAATTGGTGAATCAAAGTTGATGATCTCAAAAATCAATAAGCTCTCCAAAAGATCAAATTCAAGGAAAATAATTGAAATGCAACTTCAAAGACAATAGGGATAAATTATAGGTTTGAATCCTAAGATACTCTTTGTAAGCATTTTAATTGTTAGGAGCTAATTATATTTGCATTGCATTTTATTATATAGTCTTAATTAATTGAAGATATAAAATCTCCATGTGATTTTATTAAATGCAAATAAATTAATTGGGCTTAATACTTAACATTCTCTAATTGAACTTAAGAAGAATTTATGTTGACATAGAAAATTACTTGAGCATTTGTAATATATCATTCTTCATATATCTTGCACACATATTATGCTTAAATTTATAATATGTTTTGTCATCATCAAAAATATCTTAATCAAGAAAATTGATTAGATTAATTTTGATGATAACAAAACACTTTTGAAGTGTTTAACTTGTGTGTTTAATGTGCAAGAAAGTTTGATTCAAATAGGAGATTTTTTGGAACTCAAAAATCCAAAAAGAATAAAGAGATATGAAGAAAATTGATGCTGAAAACACTGTTCATCCTGAAAACACTGTAGCAACGCTCAAACAGTGACTCAGTCGACTAGGTGAATAGTATAGTCGACTGGTAAAACGGGCAGAAGGTTCCCAGTCGACTTGTAAGTCTACCCAGTCAACTAGTAACACTGTAGCACTAAAAATGTGATTTTTAAAGAGGACCCAGTCGATTGGTATGTCGACCCAGTCGACTGGAAGTTCAAAAATATGACCGTTGGGACTCGAAATCTGCGATTTTAAAGGCATAAACATTTCAAATTAAAGTCTAACGGCCACTTTAATTCATGGCTATATAAACCCACTCAATTCAGCATTCAACAAGAAGGAGAAGACATTCAAAAAGAGAAGAACACAAACAATCAAGTCATTCATTCTTTGAAACTCAAAAAAGCTTTGAAATACTCATGTTGAGCCATTCTTCAAGCTTTACTTTGAAAGAGAGACATTATTCAGTTGTATAAGCTTTCATTTGTTGTCTCTCTACCATTTACTTTACAGCATTTATTGTAAAGGGATTACTTCCGAGAGGAAGGGGATTACTTCCGAGAGGAAGGGGATAGCTTCCGAGAGGAAGGGGATAGCTTCCGAGAGGAAGAGATTGTAAGGTTTGTACAACACCGGTGAAGTTGTACGACTAAGTTTCTTAGTGGATTACTTCAAGGAGGTTCCTTGAAGAGAGTGGACGTAGGGTCGGAACGAATCCGATATTGTCGAACCACTATAAACTGAGTTTGCATCTCTCTAACTCTATCTCCTTAATTACTTTCATAATTACTTGCTTATAATTATTTATTATTCAAGTAAATGAGATTGGTTGCTTAATTATTTTATAATTCAATTATCATTTCTATATTAAGCAATAAACTTTCTCATCTTTGTGCTAGTATTTTAGAAAGATTTAATTCTGCATATATTTTGATATTTGAGATTGCAAAAAGTATTTAATTTTTTAATACCCAATTCACCCCCCTCTTGGGTTGAAACCTCAGTTTACAACTTGTATTACACATAAGTTTTTATTATAGAGTGTCCTTAACACATTTGAAAATTTTAAGGAGTTTAAATCTATGTGCAAAAACAGATACAACCGTCAGACATTCTTAAAAAATGCTTTTGAAAACAATGATAAACATTTTTGAAGCAATTGGTGATAATAAATTAATGAAAGAGTCAATAAGCTAAAAGTAAGAAATGATGAAAATTTTGTCATAAATGATAGTGATACTTTACTTAACAACTTATTTAATGTGATTCTCTTTTGTTGTTCCGTGATAAAAATCGAACAAATTGAAATGTTAAATGTGTCTTTCTCATTACCTACCTACCCAATTTTTTTGAAAGGGTCTACCCATTTTGTTTGGTATGTGGAATTTGAGAACTACCAGTCTATTACAATAAAAAAAAAAATAGGAAATTTAAAATTTACATCAACCACCTTACCTGCACCGGGTGCAAAACTTATTTTTGCACCAGGATAGAAACTTGATTGGTTATTTTTGGGAACTTTACTAGTAATGTTAATAGAGTATGTACAGACATTACTAGTGAAGTCCTCCAAAATTAATAGTCAAGTTTCCACCCCGATGCAAAAATAAATTTTGCACCCAGTGCAAACAAGAATTTCTCTGCCCCCTTTCTTCTTCTCTTTCATCTTTTGATTTTTTTTCATTTATTTTAAACATAGAAATCAAATTAATTTTATAACTTAAAATAAAATACCAAATATAAAATTTCATTTTAATTCATTTCTAAATAAATTTTATTTGAAAATAAAATGTTTCATTTGGTTCCAAACATACTCTTAGTATTTGCACAACGATAAGCAATGAACTTGCAACTGATTATAGCATTCACCCAGAAATACTTATTATTGTCTTAAAAACATATTCTATTTTTGGATTATAAATTCTACTTGTGAATTGAAAAGTAAATAGTATTAATTTTGTTGAATAATATCAATAAAAATAAAATTTATATGTTAAATGAATTAAAACGTGATGTAATCAATTCTGCAGACACCAAACATAAAAATTTATTTAAGTTTAATTACAAATAAATTTTAATTTCAGTTTATTTGAAAATGAAACGTAAGTTCATTTACAAATGAATTCTAGTTTTACTCCATTTGAAAATGAATTCTAATTTCAACTCATTTGAAAATGAACTGAATTCTATACTTGAGCTCATACCAAACATAGTGTTAGTATTTGCACACTTACAAGCAAGTGAACTTGCAACTTATTATAGCTTTCACCAAGAAATGCTGATTACTGCCTTAAAAACAGCAATTGATTGATTGTTTATTTGTTTGTTCGAGATACAAGACTATTCTTCTTTGTAAAGAACTTAAAAAAGAACAATATTAACGTCAAATTGTAGCTCCTAGTCGGTAACTAAAATGAAAGGAAAAAAAAGGGCTACTCTCATGACACAAACTTTCTGATACAACTCTTTAAGTAAAAACCAAGCAGGTTCTTAAAACTTTCAGATTACTGTATGTATACTTCAGCGGATATTAACAAGATAATTTAGAAGAAAAGATTGATAAATTGCCTACAATGCAAGCAAAAATTTCTTGATTACATGCAATTTTGTCAAAGTTTCTCTCATGGTTAAACGATCTTTAGCAGGTTGAGCTGCACAAGACAAACCAACTCGTATCACAGCAGCCACACACTCTTCACCTTTGCCCACACAATCGCTGTTAACGGTGCTACTATTGTTGGTGCTGCTGTTGCCAACACTAGAATAACTAGTGCTTGAGCTTTGCATAAAACTTCCATTATTCTTGAAAAGCCTTGAATCAGCAACCTCCAAAACTTTATTCTGATTCACCGCTGAAGCAAATTTATTCAGGCTCAATCCTTCTTCAAACATACCATCCGTTGGTCTCCTTGCTATGAACATCTCAAGCAGCAGGATTCCATAACTGTAGACATCCCCGTTGGTTGAAGCTTTCCCTCCTTGACCATACTCTACAACAAATTACCAACATGTGCTATCAAATTACAGTATGAATTCTACCTTGTAATGTAGGCCGGGGGGAGGAGAACCACAATATATACAAGTAATTTTGTGTACCTGGAGCAATGTAACCAATTGAGCCCTTTAGTCCTATTGTGCTGCTCTCGTGTGATGGATTTTGAGAAACAAACCTCGACAATCCGAAAATCTCCAACATGAGCAGCCATATCTTCATCCAAAAGTATATTTCCCGGTTTCAAATCGCAATGGACTACTGGTGGGTCGCAGTCATGGTGCAAATAATCAATTGCTGAACCTACATCTATCGCAATGTTCAATCTCTGCAACAAGGTTAGCCATAACCAAGGTTCTGTGTCTTTCGAGTATAACCACTTATCCAAGTTTCCATTGGGCATGAATTCCATAACCAAGGCCTTGAAATCATCGCCTTTATAATCAATGCTACAGCATGAAGTGATGACCTTCACAAGATTCCTATGCCGAACGTTCCTCAGAGCTTCACATTCTGCATTGAAACTCTGAGAGGCTTTACTCTGTTGCAGGTCAAGGACTTTTATGGCAAGGATGTTGCTACTAGTACTGTTTGTTTCATTTTCACAAGTGGTGAACACACCTTTATAAACAGAACCAAAGCCTCCTTTTCCTATCAAATTTTCAGCTGCAAAGTTTTGTGTAGCAATCCGAATATCAGAGTAAGAAATCATTGGGGGCATCCCCTTCAAAAGAGACGGCAAACCACTTCCTTTGTCCTTCTTGTTTTTCTTCTTTCGGGATATCGGTGCCCATACAGCGCAGAACATTGCACTGATTAAGAAAGTGATGCAAGAAACTAACAAGATGATCTTCGGTAGATAACGACTCTTTCGTTTCCTTGTAATGCATTGGGAGAGTCCTAACTTTCTCACAATTTCTTGATAGCTACCGCAGAGCCTATTGTTCCCTTGTAGAGAAACCTGGGTTAGGTTCTTGAAGACACCTTTTGTTGGAACTTCTCCTTCCAGGTGATTGTAAGACAGATTTATGTTCAGCAAATACTGAAGTTCTTCTAATTCTTTTGGGATTTGACCAGAGAAACTGTTTGAAGAGAGATCCAAACTCTCCAGGAATGTTAAATCTCCTATTGAACTTGGGATTGAGCCGGAGATATTATTACTTGATATGATGAGAAAACGCAGATTTGAACAACTGCCAATGGATATTGATAAATTTCCAGACAGCTGGTTATCAGAAACATCCATGTCTTGAAGCTGTTTCAAGTTGCCAACTTCACTAGGGAGGGGACCCTGCAGAGTATTTTGTGCTAGACGCATGTCATTTAGACTAGAAAGCCCAAAAATCTCCTTTGGTATGCTTCCATTTAGCCTATTTGCCATTAGGCCCAATGTGCTCAACTGCTTGCAGACCCCAATAGTTGGTGGAATTCTGCCAGAGAATTGGTTATGTCCCATTGTGAGGGCATACAGTTGAGTAAAATTGCCAAAGACATCTGGAATTTCTCCAGAGAACCTGTTTTGGTGCAAAGTAAATTTCTGTAGTCTCTTTAGTGTTCCTATGGTTTTCGGTATTTGCCCTGTAAAATAATTTTCTTCAACAGACAGAGATATGAGGTTGTGATACTTATCAATCCCTCTAGGGAAGCTACCTGTCAGCCTATTGTCATCGACGCAAAAACTTTGGAGATGGGTCGACAGGTTTGCAACAGAACTTGGAAGTTCTCCAGTTATTAGGTTGGAGAAAAGCCTGAGAGTTTCCAACTGAGTACAGTTCGTCAGAGAATTGATCAGCTGAAGATTCTGCGCTGTAGTAGAAGAGAGATGATTTAGACCAAGATCTAGCATGACAAGTTTCTTCATGTTGCCGAACAATGGAACAGACCCTTGAAAGTTATTTCTAGAGAGGTCAAGGAATTCAATATTTGAAGCATTAGATATAGAACTTGGTATCATTCCTTCAAGATTGTTCTGCGCCATATGGAGGTGTCTCAGATTTGGAAGAGAATGCCCTATGTCCATTCCTAACTTCCCTGTAAGGTTATTTTGTGTGACAGATAAGAATACTAAAGAAGAAATGTCCCAAATAGAATGGGGTATGTTGCCAGTGATGTGGTTTTCAGATAGCTGAATTTGTTGAAGGTTACGGAGACGACCCAGCTCACTTGGAATTTTACCATGAAAGTGGTTTCTTGCGAGGGCAAGAAAAGAAAGAGAGGGGAGATTTCCTAACTCCAACGGTATTTGGCCGTGAAGTGAGTTGTTGGAAAGGTCTAGAACGAGGAGGGAAGTAAGATTGGAAAGATGAGGGGATACAGTACCTAATAAGCCAAGTCCAGGAAGCTGGAGTGATTGGACTCGGGCGGAACTGGAGCAAGAGACCCCATACCAAGAACAGTGAGAAGAATTCCGTGTCCATCCCGAGAGAGTATTTTGAGGGTCTACTTGGAGTTTGAAAGATAGAAGAGCTTCTCTGTCAGTTGTAGCACTGAGATGCCCCAACTTGCTCGTGGCCGAATTCAATTATGTTTGCACTCTCTCAAAAAATATTTTTAATTGGAACTCGAATTCAATGTACATACAAAGTATTAATAATTTAATGGTTTATATTTTTTAGTATGGGTTGGAACTTGGAAGTTTCCAACCTTGGTACTGGACAGATATTTTAATGTTTTTCATCAGTACAATAAAAACAAAAAAAAAGATTTCAAAGATACATTATTCATGTTTTTGGGATTGATTAAATGCTGAGTACTTTGTGTTTCTGAATTTGATTTCCAATTAATTTAAAATAAATTAATAATCAATTTAAATTAATTTATTTTAAATTAACTTAAATATAATCTCAAACAGGATCTTTGTAACTTTTGCTTGGTCTTTTGTTAGAAAAGTCTTACCCAAGTGGGCATTAATTGCACTCGTGCTGTGGTTCTGTCCCTCACAGGATTATCTTGATAGACAGGTAAATTAACAAAAAAAAAAGACTTGAAAGATACATTCAGGGAAAATGACAGGTAATCCTACATGAAATATTTTTGTTTTCTTTTGCTTCCATTCATTTATTATCTTGTTAGCATCAATGTTTTTAGAGGCTTTACATTTTGTCCGAGAAGTTAAATTTTTTAAAATAATACATAGTTTCGAAATTTCATTAAAATAATAATAATAATTAATTATAATAATATTAATTAATTAATTATTTAGAACATATAAATTATAATTATAATTATAATTATAATTTTATAAATATTTATATATATTTATATTTTTTTTGTAACTTGTAAGTGATTAATTAAATAGATTGTAGTTATTATTAAACCAAGTATTATTTAATAAATATATATGAAGCGCAATGATATCATTACATGAATAACTTAACAGTTAAGGTTTATATTCTTACTCATTTGGACATGACTTTGAGCCTTAGACTTGCGTACACCTCGAAACAAAAGGCGTACATTAAACGAATAGAAATATCTAAAAATTTGCCTTGATGTTTTACTTTTGTCTTGCCTCTAAACGCGCTCCAAATTATTAAAAAACATCTTTGAAAATAATTGTTAGCATTTTTAAAGAAATTGTTAATAATAAGTGAATGGAAGAGTAAAGAGGAAGTCATGAGTGACGAAAAATTATCATGAATGACAGTGATAATTTACTAAAAAATCTAGTTCAAAATAGTTCAACTTATTTAATGTGATTCTCTTTTAGTATTATGTGATAAAAATCAGACAAGTATTGAGATGTTTTGCATTTATCTCACATCTAGATGTACTCCAAACGCATTCAAAAAACACATTTAAAAACGATTATTAACATTTTTGAAGCAATTAGTAATAATAAGTGAATGAAAGAGTCAAGAGACTAAAAGTTAAGAGTGATGAAAAAATTGTCATGAATAACAATGATACTTTACTAAACAACCTAGTTCAGAAAAATTTAACTTATTTAATATGATTCTCATTTGGTGTTCTTTATAAAAGTCAAACAAGCTGAAGTATTGAATGTATCTTTCTCGTTACCTACCTATCCAATTTTTTTTGAAAGGATCTACCCATTTTGTTTGGTCTGTAGAATTTGAGAACTATCAGTCTAGTACAATAAAAAAAAGGGAAATTTAAAATATACATCAAACACCTTTAAACTATGAATATTTAGCTTTTAAGTTTGTAAATTATGAATTAAGATAATTTTAATTAATTGCAATGTAATATTGTAACATTTTCAAACATTGTTTATCAACAAAATTATTTTAAAAACTTAAACAATATAAAAAATTTGATAATTATTTTTTATTCATTTTCACAGATAATATATGATATACCAAGTAAAATCTATAATAATTGTTTTAGTATTAAAATGTTAACTTCTTGTTTTTATTATTAAAAAATTCGAAAAAAAACAAATGATTGAAAAATTCATAAAAAAAATATTTGATGACTTCAAAATAATTCTTAGAATTCATTGAAACCTTGTTTTGGTGCATTCAAAAACTTATAAAAATAATATAAAAAAAAGAATAGATTTTAAATTGTTATTCCTTCTATTCCACATTTTTTGCCTATCTTCTTTAAAATGAGTGTCCCATGAAAGTTTTTCTTTCTAGGAACTTACTCGTCTACTTCATGGATACGTGAATGTACAGTTGCAATTATCTGACTTGGTATTGCTTCCTGTAGTAAGCCGTATCATTTGGTTCACTGCTGGTCCATGGATAATTTCCCAACAGTTGGATTCCAGGCACATTCATACAACCTGTCATTGAATTTTTTTTTCCAACATCCTTTTTGAAAGGAAGGGTGCAAGAGTTGTCATCAGACCTGTAAAAAGTACACTGAATTGTTTGAATCCTCTTTTGTTTGATGGAAAAGGTTCCCATAAAGTCTTATTTCTTAGCTGTGCTTTCCAGTCCTCTTGTTAGATTGAAACCATCACGTGTTGAGAAAAATATTTGTAGCTTTTGCTTAGTCCTCTTGTTAGAAAAGTCTTACCCAAAAGGCATTAATTGCCCTCGTGCTCTGGTTCCTGTTCTGTCCCTCAAAGGATTATCAGCCAGCCAGGGGAAATATATTTATGTATTTTTTTGTCTGTTTACCGGGTTGTGTTTCGGCTTGTTTCCATTCATTTGTTATCTTGTTAGCATCAATGTTTCTAGAGGTTTTACATTTTGTCCGACATGTAATGTTCGAAGCGTAGGATGTAATTTTTTTTTAAAAAATAATAGATCATTTCAAAATTTTAATAAAATAATAATAATTATTTAATTAAAATAATATAATATTAATTAATTAATTTTTAATTAGCTATTTAGAACATACAAATTATAATTATAATTTTATAAATAATAACATATATTTATATATACATTATATATATTTTAAATGATGTATAACTTAGTTAATTTAGTCCCAAATTGATTGTGTATAGTTTTATCTTTCTTATTGGCTTATATATAAAACTCTTTTGTATATCAATTCGTATGTGATTCTAATACAATATCATTCTCAATATAATATCAAAACATTACTTTTGAAATTAGAATCTACTAAAACTCAAATTTTGTTTTCTATTTTTTTTCCAATGCAGATTAATATTTTCTATAAATTTACTATTCTATCTCAAACAGTTTATTTTTCTCTCATCGTTTCTTGTAAATATCAATACCGTTTGAAACACCAAAATTTATATCACATTAACCTGTTGATCATTGATAATTGACCGTTGATCGATTACCCTACTTAACCGTTGACAGTTGAGGAGAACATTTAGCTTTTGCTTAGTCCTTGTGTTAGAAAAGTCTTACCCAAAAGGCATTAATTGCCCTCGTGCTCTTGTTCCTGTTCTGTCCCTCAAAGGATTATCAGAAAGCTAGGGAAAATAATAGCTAATCCTAGATGAAATATTTTTGTTTTGTTTGTTTGTTTTTTTTTTCTGTTTACTGGGTTGTGTTTCGGCTTGTATCCATTCATTTATTATCTCGTTGGCATCAATGTTGTTAGAGGTTTTACATTTTGTCCGAGACGTAATGTTCAAAGCGTGGGATGTAAATTTTTTTAAAATAATAATCGTTTCGAAATTTTAATAAAATAATAATTATTATTTAATTAAAATAATATAATATAATATTAATTAATTAATTTTTAATTAGCTATCTAGAACATATAAATTATAATTATAATTTTATAAATAATAACATATATTTATATATACATTATATATAATTTTTTATTTTTATATTTTTATAACTTGTAAGTGATTAATTAAATAGTTTGTAGTTATTATTAAGCCAGATAACATGTAATAAATATATATGAAATGTAATGATATCACTACATGAACAACTAACTTAGCAGTTAAGATTTGTATTCTTACTCATTTGGGTATAGTTTGACCCTTAGACTTGCGTACACCTCGGAATAAAAGTCGTACACCAAACGAATAGAAATACCTAAAAATTTGTCTGGACATTTTTCCTTTGCCTTGCCTCTAAATGCACTCCGAACGATAAAAAAAAACGCATTTTAGAACAATGGTTAGTATTTTTAAAGAAATTGCCGATGATAAATGAATGAAAGAGTCAAATGGCTAAAAGTTAGGAGTGATGAAAAATTTGTCATGAATGACAATGATATTTCACTAAACAACCTAGTCCAAAAAAATTCAGCTTATTTAATGTGATTCTCTTTTGGTGTTTTGTGATAAAAATAAAAAAAAAGTATTGAGGCGTTTTACTTTGATGCCATCTCTGAACACGCTCCAAATAAGTCAAAAAATGCCTTTGAAAACAATGATTAGCATTTTTGAAGTCGTTAGTGATAATAAATGAATGGAAGAGTCAAGAGGCTAAAAGTCATGAGTAATGAAAAATTTGTCATGAATGACAGTGATAATTTACTAAACAATCTAGTCCAAAATAATTCAACCTATTTAATGTGATTCTCTTTTGGTATTCTATGATAAAAATCAGACAAGCATTGAGACGTTTTGCATTCGTCTCAATTCTAGACGCGCTCCGTACCACATTTGAAAACAATGATTAACATTTTTGAAGCAGTTAGTGATAATAAATGACGGAAGAGTCAAGAGGCTAAAAGTCATGAGTGATGAAAATTTGTCATGAATGACAGTGATAATTTACTAAACAATCTAGTCCAAAATAATTCAACTTATTTAATGTGATTCTCTTTTGGTATTCTATGATAAAAATCAGATAAGTATTGAGATGTTTAGCATTTGTCTCACCTCTAGACGCGCTTCAAATGAGTCTAGAAAACATATTTGAAAACGATGATTAACATTTTTGAAGCAGTTAGTAATAATAAGTGAATGGAAGAGTCAAGAGGCTAAGAGCTAGGAGTGATGAAAAAATTGTCATGAATAACAATGATACTTTACTAAACAACCTAGTCCAGAAAAATTCAGCTTATTTAATGTGATTCTCATTTGGTGTTCTATATAAAAATCAAACAAGTCAAAATGTTGAATGTGTTTTTCTCATTAACTACCTATCCAATTTTTTTGAAAGGACCTACCCATTTTGTTTGGTCCGTGGAATTTGAGAACTAACAGTCTAATACAGTAAAAAAAAAAAATTTGGGAAATTTAAAATGTACATCGACCACCTTTAAACTATGAATATTTAGCTTTTAGGTTTTTAAATTATGAATTAATATCATTTTTAAATTTTTTTGATTAATTGAAATGTAATATTGTAACATTTGCAAACATTGTTTATCAACGAAATTATTTTAAAAACTTAACGATATAAAGAATTTGATAATTATTTTTTTATACATTTGCACATAAAAATATGATATACCATGTAAAATCTATAAGAATTGTTTTAGTATTAAAATGTTAACTTCTTGTTTTTATTATTAAAAAATACAAAAAACAAGTGATTGAAAAATTCATAAAATAATATTTGATGACTTCAAAATAGTTCTTAGAATTCATTGAACCCTTGTTTTGGTGCATTCAAAAATCTTATAAAAGTAAAAAAAAAATAAGAATAGATTTTAAATTGATAAAGGTGATAACTTTGTGCAACTAATTAAAAGTTTTGAAGATCTTTGAAACCAACTTCGTAATTTACTAAAATATCTAAATTCAATCAATCCAAAGTTTATGAGCCTTTTGATGCAATTTTCCTTAAAATTAACACCGTCTGATATGAAATATAATAGAGAAACTGTGTCAGTTGGAACATTGAATTAACAAATCAAATTTGTTGCTTCTCTAAAGTTTCCAAGCGAAAAATAAACAATTCAAGTCACTTGTAGCACTGAGATAGAAGAGCTTCTCTATCAGTTGTAGCACTGAGATGCCCCAACTTACACGTGGCCGAATAAAGATGACTGGGGAAGATGAAGAAGAAAACCCATGATTCAATGTACATACAAAGTATTAATAATTGAATGCTTTATTAATAATTGACTGGACAGAGATTTTAATGTTTTTCATCCATATATCAAAAACAAAAAAGACTTGAAAGATATGTTTATTCATGTTTTTGGGACCGATTAAATACTGAGTACTTTGTACTTAAGAGATGTTTGAATTTGATTTTAAATTAATGTAAAACAAATTAATAACCAATTTATATTCATTTATTTTAATTAACTTAAATATAACCTCATCTTTGTAACGTTTGCTTAGTCCTCTTGTTAGCAAAGTCTTACCCAAGTAGCATTAATTGCTGTCGTGCTTTGGTTCATGTTCTGTCCCTCACAGAATTATCGGTCTTCATTGTTGTGTTTTGGTCTATAGTCTCTTCCATTCATTTATTGTCTTGTTAGCATTGTTGCTACAAGGGGAAAGTTATTTTGAAGATAATAAATGAATGAAAGAATTAAGAGGCTAAAAATCAAAATATTAGTCTGTCTTGTTAACCATGTGGCATTAATTGAGAGGGATGAAGCTTTGATATTTTTATTGATAGTCTGTGTTGACTTATGCCGAATAGGATTACCTTTTAAACTTGCCAATCTTATGGTTTTAAATTTAACATACTTTACCAATAAGAACATCGGTACCTTATTTTCTCAATCCCCCTTAAACATAATTTTAGTTTTAATTTTGTTTCATTTCTTGTACAACCAAATGGATTCTAAGGGTAGTTAAGGACTTATGAATTTACTTTAAGTTATTTTACAATCAGTAAATCTTTCTAAAGCTGTGTTTATGAGTGTTGTGGTGTAGTTACGCAAAAAATGCTGTGAGAGTGTTCGTACCTAAAGAACTGTGAGAAATGCTGTTGTTAAAAGCTAAGTATAGCGCTTAGTAAACTATTTACAAAAGCACCGTGAAAATATTGTGATCAATAATAATGTTTGGTAATTATAATATTAATAGTGCTATAAAACTATAAAATTATTAAAATAGACATAATTCAAAGATATACATTGTTTTTACACATTGATGTGGCCCAAAATACTCAGGCCCAAAATAAGCCTCCAGATACTCCAGTCCAACGAGCAGCCCATTACAGGCCCAAACAAACCCCAAGCCCAACTGGGTACTCCAACCAGCAAAAGGCCCATGCCAGATAACCGGCCCATGCACTCTCCGGCCTAGTAAAGTCTCCTGGCCCAAAAAGAACGGGGCCTGCTAGACCCATAGCCCTGCAATTGCACCAACAGTAGCCCAGCAGCTACACAACGCAAATGGCCGATATACAGCCAACCTGCGACCACTTTACAGCACCCACTCACCTACGTTTGCCAGCAGCCACCCTATGGCCGCACTACCGCCACCCTACATCACTCTCTCTCTCTTGAGCTTGTAATCATGCTTTCCACTGGCAAACGACTATAAATGGGCCAAGGTATGGACTTCAGGACAGAGACACTTTTTCACACTTACACTTGAATTACTTAAGCCCTCGGTTCCTCTTTTGAATCCTCGGCTTTTCTCTTAAATATTTGCTGACTTAAGCATCGGAGCGCCCTCAGAGGTCTCCCCCTGCCCTCCTTCCGAGGGCCTTCATTCTTGTCACTTGTGCAGGGCCCAGGCCGAGTCCTCTCCCAGGCCGAATCCTAGCCCAGGCCACGATTAACTCGCAGGGCCCAGCCCATACCAACTCCCAGGACACGTCAGCACCAACAGCAGTTCGCCCGCCACTTGTGCAGGATCCAAGCCAAGTCCAAATTCAGGCCAAGTACTCACCCAGGCCGAGTCCTCACCCAGGCCACAGTCCACACTCAGGCCACGTCAGCTTCCAGGCTACGTCAGCATCGGTAGTTTTTGGCACCAACAGATTGGCGCTGTCTGTGGGAAACCACAATCTCTCGCTATAGTAGAAGCGAAGAAGTGTAAAGAACTCATCTGTTACGATGCCAAGCCGTCTGACACCAGGCATCACACTTTAGAGTTTCAAGTGCAAACGACCGAGTGCCATAGTGCACATGCCCCTGTCCCAGTGAATGCTAAATGCACACGGCCGAGCGCCGTAGTGCACATGCCCCTGTCCCAACGGTTGCTAAGTGCACACGGCCGAGTGTCGTAGTGCACATGCCCCTGTCCCAACGAATGCTAAGTGCACACGACCGAGCGCCGTAGTGCACATGCCCCTGTCCCAGCGAATGCTAAGTGCACATGGCCGAACGCCGTAGTGCACATGCCCCTGTCCCAACGGTTGCTAAGTGCACACGGCTGAGCGTCGTAGTGCACATGCCCCTGTCCCAGCAAATGCTAAGTGCACACGGACGAGCGCCGTAGTGCACATGCCCCTATCCCATCGATCCCTAAGTGTGCACGGTTGAGTGCCATAGTGCACACAATCCCTACATTAGTGCACAACTGTGCGCATGGCCAAGAAAGCACGCGCACACTAAAGTCCGAGTGTGTGCACATGTGCTCATGCGCTCAGCCAAAGTCTGAGTCGCGTCCGAACTTTAGTGCACACTAGTGCACACAGCCACTGAATCAGTGCGCAACTGTTCGCATGGCCAAGAGAGCACTCGCACACTAAAGTCCGAGTGTGTGCACATGTGCTCATGCGCTCGGCCAAAGTCCGAACCTCGTCCGAATTTTAGTGCACACTAGTGCACACAGCTCCTGAATCAGTGCGCAACTGTGCGCACGGCCAAGAGAAGACTCGCACACTAAAGTCCGAGTGTGTGCACATGTGCTCATGCGCTAGGCCAAAGTCCGAGCCACATCCGAACTTTAGTGCACACTAGTGCACACAGCTCCGGAATCAGTGCGCAACTGTGCGCACGGCCAAGAGAGCATGCGCACACTAAATTCCGAGTGTGTGCACATGTGCTCATGCGCTCGGCCAAAGTCCGAGCCTCGTCCGAATTTTAGTGCACACTAGTGCACACAGCTCCTGAATCAGTGCGCAACTGTGCGCACGGCCAAGAGAGCACGCGCACACAAAAGTCCAAGTGTGTGCACATGTACTCATGCGCTCGGCCAAAGTCCGAGCCGCGTCCGAACTTTAGTGCACACTAGTGCACACAGCCACTAAATCAGTGCGCAACTGTGCGCACAGCCAAGAGAGCACGCGCACACTAAAGTCTGAGTGTGTGCAAATGTGCTCATGCGCTCGGCCAAAGTCCGAGCCTTATCCGAACTTTAGTGAACATTGTTGCACACAGCCCCTGAATCAGTGCGCAACTGTGCGCACGGCCAAGAGAGCACTCGCACACTAAAGTCCGAGTGTGTGCACATGTGCTCATGCGCTCGGCCAAAGTCCGAGCCGCGTCCGAACTTTAGTGCACACTAGTGCACACAGCTCCGGAATCAGTGCGCAACTATGTGCACGGCCAAAAGAGCACGCGCACACTAAAGTCCGAGTGTGTGCACATGTGCTCATGCGCTCAGCCAAAGTCCGAGCCTCATCCGAATTTTAGTGCACACAGCTCCTGAATCAGTGCGCAATTGTCCGCACGGCCAAGAGAGCACACGCACACCAAAGTCTGAGTGTGTGCACATGTGCTTACACGCTCGACAAAATTCTCCAGGAAGTCCGAGCCTCATCCGAACTTTAGTGCACACTAGTGCACACAGCCCTTGAATCAGTGCGCAATTGTGCGCACGGCCAAGAGAGAATGCGCACACCAAAGTGTGAGTGTGTGCACATGTGCTCACACGCTCGGCAAAATTCTCCAGGAAATCCGAGCCCCGTCAATGCTTGGTCGAATCTCCAGAAAAATCTGAGCCAATGAGCTGCAATGCTCACGCTCGGAAAAATTCTCCAGGAAATCTGAGCCCCGTCAACGCTCGGTCGAATCTCCAGAAAAGTCCGAGGCAATGAGCTGCAATGCTCACGCTCGGTAAAATTCTCCAGGAAATCCGAGCCCCGTCAACGCTCGGTCGAATCTCCAGAAAAGTCCGAGCCAATGAGCTGCAATGCTCACGCTCGGCAAAATTCTCCAGGAAATCCGAGCCCCATCAACGCTCGGTCGAATCTCCAGAAAAATCCGAGCCAATGAGCTGCAATTGTCACGCTCGGCAAAATTCTCTAGGAAATCCGAGCCCCGTCAACACTCGGTCGAATCTCCAGAAAAGTCCGAGCCAATGAGCTGCAATGCTCACGCTCGGCAAAATTCTCCAGGAAATCCGAGCCCCGTCAACGCTCGGTTGAATCTCCAGAAAAGTCCGAGCCAATGAGCTGCAATGTTCACACTCGGCAAAATTCTCCAGGAAATCCGAGCCCCGTCAACGCTCGGTCGAATCTTCAGAAAAGTCCGAGCCAATGAGCTGCTCTGCTTACGCTCGGCAAAATTCTCCACAAAATCCGAGCCCCGTCAACGCTCGGTCGAATCTCCAGAAAAGTCCGAGCCAATGAGCTGCTTTGCTCACGTTCAGAAAAAATCTCTAAGAAAACCGAGCCCCGTCAAAAGCTCAGTCGAATCTCTCCAGGAAATCCGAGTCCCTTTAAGTGCTCGGTCGAATCGCCAAAAACGGGGGCTTTGGACCCCCTCGATTCGATATATTTGCCATCAAATTCATACAAGTATAAAAAGGAAAGAAATTCATATTAAGGCAGGAATATTAAAAAAAAAGATAATTTATTAATGGATTACAACCATTTACAACTAACGACCTCGAAGTACAAATGAAAGAGGACCTTAACGGCCTCGAAGTACAAAGAAGATGATGGAAACCAAAATATTTCAGGAAGCACTGGTCAGAAAGCTTCTCCTCCCCCTTCAGGCTAAAGAGCTCCTGACAAGCACTCTAAAACTTCTTGGGCCGAACCTGAGACTGAAAGCGCGGACTCTGATCAGCCCTAGGTACAGGAGAACCCTCGCCAGCTTGCAAGAAAAGGGTAACCGCAATCCCCCTTATCTTACTGCCACCAAAAGAGCCACCGGAAGAGAGGCTGCAGCCTTACTCTCAGCTTCCTAGGAGCATGCAGCCACACCCCTCTTCCTCTTCTGTTCCTAGCAGGCCAGGACGCGAAGGCCCCTCCATCCAGAGACACCGCTCAACTCCTCCTCCGACTCCCACTCGGAGTCTGGAAGAAGCACATGCCCCCACTCGGAGTCAGGAAGAAACCCGAACCTTAATTTCAAACTCTCACCTTGATAGTTATCCTCAGAAAATGCTTTTCTCTCCTCATTTCAGAAATCAAACTTGTTTCTGCTTAAAACAAAAGGTGTCAGAGGACCCTATTTATAAGAAGGGAAAACGCACTTAACGAGGTAATAAATGCACAGAACGGAAAAAGACACGATTCTCCGGTTTTTGAGAAGAACTCTTCACTTCTCCAGACGACTTCTCGCCTTTCGAGAATGATGTTTCGATTCCCAAGGAACGTCATTCAAACCCCTGCTTGACCGCGCGACCCCGAGAAGGCTCTTCACCTCCCCAGGTGACCCTCCGCCTCCCACAAGCAACGGTCCACCTCCACAGGCGAACCCACTCAGCATCCATGGGGGGCTCGACCCACAAAGTACTTCCTAAAGCACATAAAGGTACTCCAGGAAGTGGGGGGCCTGTGATGTGGCCCAAAATACTCAGGCCCAAAATAAGCCTCCAGATACTCCAGTCCAATGAGCGGCCCATTACAGGCCCAAACAAACCCCAAGCCCAACTAGGTACTCCAATCCAGCAAAAGGCTCATGCCAGATAACCGGCCCATGCACTCTCCGGCCTAGTAAAGTCTCCTGGCCCAAAAAGAACGGGGCCTGCTAGACCCATAGCCCTGTAATTGCACCAACAGTAGCCCAGCAGCTACACAACGCAAATGGCCGACATACAGCCAACCTGCGACCACTTTACAGCACCCACTCACCTACGTCTGCCACCAGCCACCCTATGGCCGCACTACAGCCACCCTACATCACTCTCTCTCTCTTGAGCTTGTAATCATGCTTTCCACTGGCAAATGACTATAAATGGGCCAAGGTATGGACTTCAGGACAGAGACACTTTTTCACACTCACACTTGAATTACTTAGGCCCTCGGTTCCTCTTTTGAACCCTCGTCTTTTCTCTTAAATATTTGCTGACTTAAGCATCGGAGCGCCCTCGGAAGTCTCCCCCTCCCCTCATTCCGAGGGCCTTCATTCTTGTCACTTGTGCAGGGCCCAGGCCGAGTCCTCTCCCAGGCCTAGTCCTTAACCAGGCCACAGTCCACACTCAGGCCAAATCCCCACTCAGGCCACGTCAACTTCCAGGCTACGTCAGCATCGGTAGTTTTTGGCACCAACACACATTAATATAATTATTCACTTATTATTACACTTTTTTGGCAGCATGCTGAAATGTTTGTCATCTATTTTGAATTCAAAATGACTTTTAATTGGAGAATTTTTTTAACTTTTTTAAGAAACGATTGAAATGCATTATTAATTTGCTTGGATTGTGATTTAAATAGCACTTAAAGTAAAAAAAGCATTGTTTTAAAGGGTTACTAGAAACATACAAATATGTGTTTTCTCTACGTGGGAAGCAACAAGGATTAATTTTATTGAAATTTTAAATTTAAAGACAAGGAAAATTGTAGCTCGAGGTTTCAACCCAAGAGGGGGGTTGAATTGGGTTTTTAAAAACTTTTGCGGAATTTATACAAGTTTATAAAAACTGATAAGCAACAAATAATTAATACAAGTAAAAAGCTATAAATAAAGAGTTTAAGGAAAGAGGATGCAAACACAGTTATAGTGGTTCGGCAATATCGGATTCGTTCCGACCCTACGTCCACTCTCTTCAAGGAACTCCTTGAAGTAATCCACTAAGAAAACTTAGTCGCACAACTTAGCCGGGTGTTGCACAAACCGTACACAAGCAATTTACAGGAATTGCTTAAACCGAAAAATCCCCTTCCTTTCGGAAGTTTCCCCTTCCTCTCGGAAGTAATCCCTTTACAAAGATGGTGTAAAGTAAAAGGTAGAGAGACAACAAATGAAAGGTTATTACAACAGAAATGTCTCTCTTTCAAAGTAAAGCTTGAAGAAATGGCTCAATAAGATTATTTCAAAGCTTTTTGTGTTTCAAGAGTATAAAAACTTGATTATATGAGATCAACTCTTTTTGAATATGTGCTGCTTGTTTTTGAATGCTTTGCTGAATAGGTTTATATGGCAATCAATTAATATGGCCGTTTTGGACTTTAATTTGAAAAAGATTTACTTTAAAACGTTCAGATTTGGAGTCCAACGGTCATATTTTTGAACTACCAGTCGACTGGGTCGAGATACCAGTCGACTGGGTTCACTTGAAAAATACATGTTTTCAGACCTTCTGGGTATCCAGTCGACTGGTATATATCATCCAGTCGACTGGGGACTTTCCGTCCATTTTACCAGTCGACTGGGTTGATTCATCCAGTCGACTGGAGACTTACTGGTCAAAGTACCAGTCGACTGGGTTGTTTGATCCAGTCGACTGGGTTCCTTCTGACCTTTATACCAGTCGACTGGTATATGTACCCAGTCGACTGGGTTGTCTTCCAACCCAGTTTTTCTTCTGTTTTTCATTAAAAACATTTTAAAATTAATGGTTTTAGAAGAACCTTTTGTGTTTGAGCCATTGAACAAGCTAATACAATGTATGAGTGAGACTTACATTGGTTCTAAACCTTAAGACCTATACTAGATCTTCAGTCTTCACTTGATACTTGATTTGGTTCGAGTTTTTGCACTTTGATCCTTGGTTGAATGTGTTTGATCCTTAACACAACTTAGTTTAAACATGTTAGTTAAATAACAGTTGTGTTTTGCCATCATTAAAATACGGGCGGGGGTCAACAATCTCCCCCTTTTTGATGATGACAAAACTAATAATGTAAAAACAGTTTTAAAAACTAAGTGTTAAGATTTTACGGAAATTTGGACAGAGTCTCCTCTGTTTTTCGAGTAAAACCACCCTGTAAACAAGCAAACACAGTTTATATTTCTTTCAACCAATCCAGAATTAAACTCAACCAATCAATAAACATTTTTACAAAGATATGGAGCAATGCTCCCCCTAAATCTATGCATTGGTTGCGTTTTACTTAGATTCATTGGTTGCGTTTTACATAGATTTTCTCGTTTTTCTCATTTTTCTCCCCCGTTTTGACAACAGCAACCAAATGGGGCAGAACATAAAAAATAAGCTATGTGACAAACAGATATTTAAAACAGTTCTAACATATCACAAATAGCGTAAATAAATACAAGAAATATGGCTAATAGTATTACATCATCATAGAGAAAAAGTCAATACAAGTAGGGTCTCATAGAGCCATAACTAAGAAAAACAAACATGAGATGTCTGTGCTATGTGACAAAAACTGGAAAAGTGCTAAGAACTGATAAAAGAATGAGACTCATGGTGCGGGAGAGTCCGAGCTGTCACGAAGAAGTTCCCTAATCTCAGCTAGGGAACCCTCGGTGTGCTCTCGATGTAACTCGAAGTCATCCCGTAGGTGGTCTATGGAGGAGCTCAGCCTCTGATAATCGGACTGCATGGACTGAAAACCGGACTCCATCGTCATCTGAAGACTCGTGATAGCTCGTAAGATGTCACCATATCCAGTCTGACCAGTACTCGAGCCACTAATGGGAGGTGCTCAGGTATCTGTCTCCATCTCAGCAGCCATATCAGCATCCTCACCACTGTCACTCGCATCCTCTCGAATCCTTAGGCGTTTTCTAGCCTTTTGATAGAGAAACCCTTCACGAACAGTACATCCCATCTTCTTTAGAGATGAGATGTTGATGATATCCGTCAATCCGATATCCTGAGCCTCGGAGGCAGGCAAAGGTACCCGGAAGTGCTGGAGGATGAGCGTAATGAGCATCCCATAAGGAAGACACTCGGAGTCATTTTCTTCGCCGTTTATCATGTTGGCGAGCAGCAGAGGATATATATTGAAGTGGTGCCCAGATTTTAGGCACCAAATCAATACTGTATCTATTTTAGATAGATACCCTCGACTCCCGAGTCTCGGGTGGATGGTCCAACTGACAATCAATTGAAACATCTTTGAGTCGAGGGGCAAGTTACTACATGTGTGAAATGTAGTGGGTCTGTACACATAGTTGGGGTCACCCCTGACTATCCGACAGGCCTCCTCAACTTCAAAGTTGTCTGGCCATCCATCCAGACTCCATTGAACCCCCCTTATAGGGATTCTCAGAATGCTCATCAAGAGGTCAGTGTTGACCTCAAACTCCACACCGCTAACTCTGGTTCTGAATCTCAGAGCCAGAGGACTGGGTTTCACCAAGTTCGCATAGAACTGGTGAATCAGTCGCGGGTAATATTTTTCATGAATTCTGACCAGTGGGGTCAAATTTATTGCCTCAAAGGCTGGTAGAATATCGAAATTACCATGACGAATGGAGTCGAAATCAACGACTCTACCCATCATGATTTTCTTGTGACGGATTATAGAGTTATACCTCTTATGAGCCGCTGGGCTGTAAAACAAAGCCTGCTCCAACTCTGTTCTGGGCTCCTTGCTGGATGACCCTGCTACTCCTTTCCCTTTCGACTCCGAAGCCGAAGGTTTTGAAGACCTTGGCTTTTTGGGCGCATTAGGTCCACTTGTTGTGAGTTTTATACGGATTTTGTCACTCATTTTCGAGAAATTTGAAGTTTTTGGAAAAAAGAAATTTGGTAAAAATGAGAGATTTTAACCGTAGAAAGTTAAAAATCTCTTTAGGAATGAGTATATCGGTGTGTTTAGAAGGGATTTGGATGGTTTTTAGATCAAAAAGATGAATTTTTCTAGAGAAAGAAAGCTTGGGCTCTTTGAAAATGGCGTAAAAGGGCGAAAATGAACAGTCTCTTTTATAGAATCGCGATACCAGTCGACTGGGTAAACGTACCAGTCGACTGGGCCCCTTTGAAAAGATGAACAGTTTCTTTTACCAGTCGACTGGGTAAACGTACCAGTCGACTGGATCAACTGACAGTGAGATACCAGTCTACTGGGCTATCGTTACCAGTCGACTGGAGGTTCAAAAATATGAAAAAAATTTGGCTCCAAGCAGGATTTGATCTTATAGACGACTGGAGAAGACTTAACAGTCGTCTGGAAGTTTTGACAGAGAGTTACCAGTCGACTGGATCAAAATTACCAGTCGACTGGAAAAACAGGCAGAGACTTACCAGTCGACTGGGTTATATGTACCAGTCGACTGGACTCTTAGCAAAATTTCCAGTCTGGTATTTTAAGCACGAATTTGTTTTATCTTTGACATTTTTGAGTGAGGGAAATAATTAAACAATGATTAATACTCTTTCACTCAATGTCAAATATGCAAATGATGAAATGAGATGCAATCAAACATTCAATTTATCAAAATCAAGCAATCCCATCAACTTTCTTATCTTGCAAAAACTAGCTTCACTTAAGGGTTTTGTAAGAATATCAGCTATTTGATCTTCTGAAGGTATAAATTCTAATCTTATATCACCTTTTTGAGCATGGTCTCTTAAGAAATGATGTCTAATCTCTATATGCTTGGTTCTAGAGTGCTGAATAGGATTTTTGGTTAGGTTGATGGCACTAGTATTATCACAAAATATAGGAATGTTTTTGAGACTCATGCCATAGTCTTCTAGTTGTTGTTTCATCCATAGTACTTAGGCACAACAACTGCCAGCTGCTACATACTCCGCCTCAGCGGTTGATAGTGCAACTGAATTCTGTTTCTTGGAGAACCAAGAAGTTAACATAGCACCTAAGAATTGGCATGTTCCACTTGTACTTTTTCTATCTAACCTACATCCAACAAAATCAGCATCCGAATATCCTACTAGCTCAAAAGATGATTCTCTAGAATACCATAATCCTATGGTCTGGGTCCCTTGTAGATATCTAAGGATTCTTTTTACTGCAACTACATGTGATTCCTTAGGATTAGATTGAAATCTAGCGCACATGCATACACTGAACATTATATCAGGTCTACTTGCAGTCAAGTACAGTAAAGCACCTATCATGCTTCTATAATATTTAGAATCTACAGTTTTACCTTCTTCATCAAGATCAAGTTTGGTGGTTGTGCTCATAGGCGTTCCAATTGGCTTTGAGCTTTCCATCCCGAACCTCTTTAGTAGATCTTTGATGTACTTTTGTTGATTGATGAAGATACCTCCTTTTAGTTGCTTGATTTGCAGTCCAAGGAAGTAGGTAAGTTCTCCCATCATGCTCATTTCAAATTCATCTTGCATGCACTTAGCAAACTCTTGACACATAGATTCATTAGTAGCATCAAATATAATATCATCAACATATATTTGAACTATCAAAGTGTCATTTTTGTGAGTTTTTGTGAAGAGAGTTGTATCTATTCTTCCTCTTACAAAATCATTATCAATCAAAAATTTACTTAGTCTTTCATACCATGCCCTTGGAGCTTGCTTCAACCCATATAGAGCCTTAGAAAGCTTGTAGACATGATTTGGAAGACTAAAGTTTTCAAAACCAAGAGGTTGTTCAACATAAACCTCTTCTTCTATAAAGCCATTTAAAAAGGCACTTTTCACATCCATTTGAAATAGCTTGAATTTATTAAAGCATGCAAAGGCTAATAACATTCGAATAGCTTCTAATCTAGCTACGGGAGCATAGGTTTCATCAAAATCTATTCCTTCCTCTAGGTTATATCCCTTAGCAACTAGTCTAGCCTTATTTCTAGTTACTATACCATTTTCATCCATTTTATTTCTATATACCCATTTAGTTCCAATAATTGAATGATCTTTAGGTCTTGGAACTAGTTCCCAAACATTGTTTCTTTCAAATTGATTTATCTCTTCCTGCATTGCAATTATCCAATCATTATCTTTTTCAGCTTCTATAAATGTCTTAGGTTCTACTTGAGACAAATATGCTACAAAATTGCAAATATTTCTAATGGAAGAGCGAGTTCTTACCCCTTGTGAAGGATCACCAATTACTTGATCAATTGGATGATGATTTACATACCTCCAATCCTTGGGTAGATTTTCCTCTTGTTGACTTGAGGATGGTTGGTCCAAATTAGGAGTTGACATCCCTTCATTTGTTTGAGTAGAACTCTCTTTTAGGTCAACAATGGGAGTAGGAGTTTCCATTCTTGGAATAAAATCTGCATCATCTTTAAAGGAAACTTCTCCACTACTCATTGGGTTAGATTCATCAATAGTTACATGCACAGATTCTTCTACTACTAGAGTTCTCTTATTGAAAACTCTATAAGCCTTACTAGTAGTAGAATATCCTAAAAATATCCCTTCATCGGTCTTGGAATCAAATTTACCCAAGTTAGTTTTATTGTTATTTAAGATGAAGCACTTACTACCAAAGGCACGAAAATATGAAATATTGGGCTTTCTCCCTTTCCATAGTTCATAAGGTGTTTTATCAAGCAGGGGCCTTATCAAAATTCTATTTAAAATATAGCAAGAAGTATTCACGGCTTCAGCCCAAAAATATTTTGGTAAATTATTTTCACAAAGCATTGTTCTTGAAAATTCTTCTAGAACTCTATTTTTCCTCTCAACAACTCCATTTTGTTGAGGAGTTCTAGGAGCTGAAAAGTTGTGATTAATTCCATTTTCATCACAAAATTTTGAAAAGCTTTGATTTTCAAATTCTTTGCCATGATCACTTCTTATGCTTGAAATACAAATTCCTTTTTCATTTTGTACCTTTTTGCAAAACTTTTCAAATCCTTTGAAAGCTTCATCCTTATAAGCAATAAAAATAACAAAGGTATATCTTGAATAGTCATCAACAATAACAAGAGCATATTGATGGCCACCTAGACTAATGGTACTAATTGGACCAAAAAAGTCCATATGCAAAAGTTTCAAAGGTCTAGTAGTTGAGACAACATTTTTTGCTTTGAAAGATATCCTAGATTGTTTTCCCATTTGACAAGCATTGCAAATTTTGTTTTTCTCAAAATTGATTTTAGGAAGACCAATAACTAAATCTTTTCTTGAAACAATTTTTAGCAAGTTCATGTTTACATGACCAAGCCTTCTATGCCATAGCCATTGATTTTCACTAAAAGCAGGAAAACATTTTTCATTATTGGAATGTAAGGATTTCAAATCAACTATATAGACATTTTCATGTCTATGGCCAACGAATTTGATCTTGTTGCTCTTGATGTCTATAACTAGACAATGAGAGGTTTCAAATGTGACTTTATATCCTTTGTCACATAATTGACTAATGCTAAGTAAATTTGGCTTTAAGCCTTGTACTAGCAATACATTATCTAAAGTTGAGAAATCATTACCGACTTTTCGATGCCCGATGATCTTTATTTTAGTATTGTCTCCAATGGTCACAAGTCCACCATCTCTTAGAGTTAGCTCCTTGAATACGCTTTTATCACCGGTCATATGCTTCGAGCAACCGCTATCAAGGTACCAACAGTTACCTTTTTCCTTGGTGTGAAGGCAAATCTACATCACACAAGGATATACGATAGCATTTTTAGGTACCCAAAATTTCTTGGGTCCTTTGGGGTTAGTCCTTAAAAATACTGTTCCTTTTGGGACCCATACTTTCTTAACAATATATGGTGCTCTATGAACATGTTGATGATGCACAGACCTAGCATTATAGTCATAGAAATTTCTAGGAAATTTTACATGTGCATTCCTATAATCCTTAGGATGATAGTTCCTAGGATACATGATTCTATGGTAAGGGGTATGAAAATGCATGTCATTTCCAGAAAATGAACGATGATGCATTCTAGGATACATGCTAGCATATGTATGCAAGTTATTTCTAGAATAGCTATGATGGTGATTCCTAGGTTGAGCATGAGCAGAATGCATTCTTTGATTATACACATTGCTCCTAGAATGAGCATGATGATTATTTCTAGGGTGTGTATGAGCATTTCTAGAATGAGCATACAAATAAGCATGAGTATTTTTAGGATGCTTCAATTTAGTATGATCATTTAAGTTTCTAGAGTTCCTCGGATTTATTAAGGGAGTGCTTTTAACAAGGTTAGGAGCTTTCGAAGTAGAAGCTCCATCTACACAAGAGGCTTTCATGAATAAGCTCTCTTTTGTTTTTTGTTTTCCCAATGGAGAATATCCTACACCAGATTTTCCTCCACTTAATCTTTGGGAAGAAAGCACTTCATCAAGTTTTTCTTTACCAAGCATAAGTCTAGATACAGTGCTGTTTAATTCAGAAATTTTATTTTTCAAATTCTCATTTTCATCTTTAAGAAAATCTTGAGACGAATTATACAGTAAAGATGATAATTTTTCTTTTTCTTCTCTAAGAACTATCATTTCTTTAGAAAGAGATGATACTTCTTTCTTAAGAACAGAATTTCTAGAATCATATTTCTTTAATTCTTCATGCATTTCATTTATGACTTCTAGTAATTCTTCACTACTAGTAACAATATTATTTTTTGAAGAGGGAGAAGATGTTACCTCACTTTCATCATCGATTGCCATTAAACAGAGGTTGGCAATCTCTTCGTATCCAATTTCTTTGTCTGATGACTCATCTTCTTCGTCATCGCTCCAGGTAGTTGCTACCATAGCTTTCTTCTTGAAGCCCTTGTATGGTTTGCTTGAAACCGGACAGTCAACTTTTATATGTCCTGGCTTCTTGCAGCCATAGCACATAAGTGGTTCCCTTTTTGAGGTGGGATCCTTTGAGTAAGGTTTCTTGCTTTTCTTCAAGAACCTATGGAATCGTCTGGTGATTAAAGCCATTTCACCATCCTCTTCACTGCTCTCTGCTTCTTGTTCTAATTGCTTTTCTTTGTTGCTCGTAGAAGCTTTGAGAGCAATTTGCTTCTTCTTCTTCTCATCATCATTGACGATGGGAGTCATTTCTTCCATCTCGTATGTCAATAATGACCCAAGCAGCGTCTCAACATCAAGCTTGTCAAGATTTTTGGCCTCTTGAATGGCTGTCCTCTTTGGTTTCCATTCTGGAGGTAGAGATCTTAAGATTTTTCTGGTTAGTTCAACTTCCTCAATATTCTTGCCAAGCAATTTTAAACTATTTATAATAGTAGTAAATCGTGAGTGCATTTCAGAAATGGTTTCGTTAGGAGACATCTTAAAAGATTCATATTCAGAAATTAGCATGTAAATTTTAGACTTTTTTACTTCACTTGTTCCTTCATATGTGACTTGCAATTTGTCCCATATTTCTTTAGCAGAAACGCATGCAGATATTTTGTTATATTCAGAAATATCTAATGCACAATGTAGCATGCTTGTTGCTCTGCTATTGAGAGACATCGTTCTACAATCCTCGTCAGTAAACTCAGTTTTGAGTTTAGGCATTGTATGAAGAGTCTCTCCAATAACTATTTCTTTTGAGGGAATTTTAGGTCCCTCTTCTATAATTCTCCATAGATTGTAATCTTGTCCTTCGACGAAGATTTTCATTCTATTTTTCCAGTAGTTATAATTTGATCCATTGAACAATGGTGGTCTAGTATAAGAGTGTCCCTCAGAGTAGCTATTTGCTGCCATTGGATCAACTCTAGGAATTTAAGCCTTATAAAGAGAACGAGGCTCTGATACCAATTGTAGCTCGAGGTTTCAACCCAAGAGGGGGGGTGAATTGGGTTTTTAAAAACTTTTGCGGAATTTATACAAGTTTATAAAAACTGATAAGCAACAAATAATTAATACAAGTAAAAAGCTGTAAATAAAGAGTTTAAGGAAAGAGGATGCAAACACAGTTATAGTGGTTCGGCAATATCGGATTCGTTCCGACCCTACGTCCACTCTCTTCAAGGAACTCTTTGAAGTAATCCACTAAGAAAACTTAGTCGCACAACTTAGCCGGGTGTTGCACAAACCGTACACAAGCAATTTACAGGAATTGCTTAAACCGAAAAATCCCCTTCCTTTCGGAAGTTTCCCCTTCCCCTCGGAAGTAATCCCTTTACAAAGATGGTGTAAAGTAAAAGGTAGAGAGACAACAAATGAAAGCTTATTACAACAGAAATGTCTCTCTTTCAAAGTAAAGCTTGAAGAAATGGCTCAATAAGATTATTTCAAAGCTTTTTGTGTTTCAAGAGTATAAAAACTTGATTATATGAGATCAACTCTTTTTGAATATGTGCTGCTTGTTTTTGAATGCTTTGCTGAATAGGTTTATATAGCAATCAATTAATATGGCCGTTTTGGACTTTAATTTGAAAAAGATTTACTTTAAAACGTTCAGATTTGGAGTCCAACAGTCATATTTTTGAACTACCAGTCGACTGGGTTCACTTGAAAAATACATGTTTTCAGACCTTCTGGGTATCCAGTCGACTGGTATATATCATCCAGTCGACTGGGGACTTTCTGTCCATTTTACCAGTCGACTGGGTTGATTCATCCAGTCGACTGGAGACTTACTGGTCAAAGTACCAGTCGACTGGGTTGTTTAATCCAGTCGACTGGGTTCCTTCTGACCTTTATACCAGTCGACTGGTATATGTACCCAGTCGACTGGGTTGTCTTCCAACCCAGTTTTTCTTCTGTTTTTCATTAAAAACATTTTAAAATTAATGGTTTTAGAAAAACCTTTTGTGTTTGAGCCATTGAACAAGCTAATACAATGTATGAGTGAGACTTACATTGGTTCTAAACCTTAAGACCTATACTAGATCTTCAGTCTTCACTTGATACTTGATTTGGTTCGAGTTTTTGCACTTTGATCCTTGGTTGAATGTGTTTGATCCTTAACACAACTTAGTTTAAACATGTTAGTTAAATAACAGTTGTGTTTTGCCATCATTAAAATACGGGCGGGGGTCAACAAAAATGTACCTTAAAATAGTAAATGATATTTTAATTGTGAAAAATATATATTTTTTTATTTTTTTTAATACTTTTTTAAACAATTTGTACATTCTTAACATAGTTTTTCAACTTTCTTAACATAATGTTGAAAAAGTTAGAGAAACAAAAAAAACAATTTGTTTCCCAATTTTTTCAACATTATGTTGATAAAAAATATGTTGTTTTCTAAACTATATTAAGAATGCATAAATTATCGAAAAAAAGTGTTAAAGAAAATAAAAATTAAAAATATTTTGGGCGACTAAATGTTTTCTAATTCTTTCAACTTCCTGTTGTGGAATCCTTTGTTAATTAAAGTTGGTGGTCAAACAAGTATTTCATAACACGTAACATGAAAAAATCTTATTTAGCATAGTATCATAAAAAATACATGACATAAGAATTCATCTTACTTTTGAATGAAAATAAAATATATTTTTTTTCTATTTTTGTATTATTTAACAGTAAAATTGACTATCTCTTATGACACTGTTGCAGACAAAAACTTTTCACGTAACATATGGGAAGATTCTCGTTGAAAAAATTGTCAAATCGGACAGTTGGACAGAGGATAGCAATACAGCTGAAAATATAGAGTAAATCCTGTATTGACTTTGTAATATGTTGAGGACTCGATATTACCTGTCCTAGCTAGTGTATTAGTTGGCCCAATCTATGTCGCCTGTCTTTTGATGCAGCTCTATAAATAAGACAGTTAACAGTCTTCATTGTTATCTATAAATAAGACACTCTCCACTTTCCATTCTTCATTCTCATAGTAGGCTAGCAGCTCTCTTTCTCGAGCTAATTAAGTCACCTTCTTCCAACACAGTTAGTTAGCCTGCCAAAAATGGTATTTAGTAAGTCCTCTCAAGTCATGGTGATGGCGTTGTTCGTAGCAATAGTACTTCTTATGTGCTCGGAGGTAGCAGCCGCTGCCTCAGATGATGCACTACCGAAATCCAAACTCGGTCAGTCATGAGGGAAACTTTAATTATTATTCTGTTTAATTAAACTCCATACTTCAATGTGTTTTTTTAATTCTTTTTTTTAAGGCTGCGGAAGGAAGCTTCACTTGTGATTTCTAACCATACATGATTTTTCCATGGTATACAGGATGGAAAGTTGTTGATGAACGAATTCTTAGCCTTACAAATGATGATTATCTTCCTACATATAAGAAGCCTGGTGGATCTGGAGGATATGGTCCGCCAAACCCATGAGTGGCGGGGAAAAGCTTATTTCGTCACAAAATAAGGTTATAGATACCAGTCTGAAATTCCTAGAAATTATATATACGCTTTGCATAAGTTCAGATGGAAGTTACTAGACTTGACCAAATAAAGTGAATGAAATTCTGATTGCTGAATGTTATTTTTTGGTGTGTGTTTTGCCTCTTGTAATTATACCAGTTTCTCTTAATTTCCCCATCAAATTAGAACAGATGCCATCTCATGGCTACTAGCCTTCTTGTGCTGTTAAAGTAAAATTCAGATTTCAGGGTCAATGAAGGACCAGGAACATCATCAACTTGCCCTTGATATGATCTAAGCTGTTCCAATTTACGGGGGAAATTAACAGATTTTAATTTTTTTCCCCCTGATATGCCAAGGTAAATAGCCGGGGAAAAAAAAAACTAAGGTATATAGCCAGCATTTACTAGGCAAATTGAGCTATTTGAGTTCGAGTTTGGTCAAATATCGATTTATTAAACTTTCAACTGAGCTCAAATATGCAAAATAAACTCGTTAACTGAATCAAATCGAGTAAAATACTTGAGTATTTAGCTCGTTAGGCTTGTGAATCGTTTGATTAATATAGTTTTTAAAAATATTTTTTATGTATATTATTATATTTGTATATATCTATTATTTATTAAATTATAAAAATACATTTCTATTGCAAACTCGATAGGTTCATTAAAACCTTTTAAGGCTCGTAAACTCGAGCTCGGATGAGCTCGTTAATTATCAAGCTCAAACCTTTCAAATTTTAGTCGAGCTCTAGCTGAAGCTCTATTTTTGGGTTTGACTTAAGAGTTCGAGCTTTTAAAGGGCTTGTTTATTTTTATTTAATGACACTACTTTTGAATCAGTCAAATGTAGTGTTATTAAGTTTGTTTGTTTTTCACCTATTAATAACACTTAATGGATATGACTGAAACAGATCTAAAATTGAGTCTTCATACCATTTAGATAGTATTTTAGACAAAAATACCCCTCCTCATTTATCAAATTCTCATAAATACCATGAATCCAAATTTTATGTAAACTCATCAAATTTCCCAATTCTCCACCCATATCTCGTCAACTCTCTCATTCCTCTTCACATCTCCCTCCCTGCAAATCGCGATTCAACCCTCTCCGACCGCAAGTCGCTCAAACCATCGGTCTCAGCGACACCTTTTTTTTTTTTTTTTGATTTTCACTGTATCTTTTCCTTTTCTTTTTCTTTTTTTTTTTTGACCTTTGATCATCAAGTTATAAGTATAAGTATCATGGTTTGAGCATAACCGAATTTGTAATCACATTTCTCTCGTTTATAATTTAAATCATTCACATCTAATTGATAATCACATTTAATTAACTTGAACGAGGCACAAATTGACACTAATCTCTCAAGCTTTCGTTTATGGCAGCTAAATTTGACTTATATTAAGCTTAATTTGCTGCAAGTTAATGCTTTTTTTTTTCTTTTTAGTTTGAGAGAAATTACACCCAATTTTTTTATATTCAAGATTTTGAAAAGAGATCTCTAAAGCAAAAGGCTCGATTTTTTTTTCTTTTCCTTTTTGGAGTACTTCCTTCTTGATCCAAGTTCCAACAGATTCATTAAAAAAAAAAAACACGTGTGAAGGCCAAGAGACCCAGTTGACCCTTTTGATTTAATTGAAGAAATTAAGAACCAAAATTTTGGGCTACGCTTAGTTCTCAAAGAAAAAAGGAATCTCGAGGAGCCCATTTAGGAAAAGCCCGAATCCTAAGACTCCAAAATCAGTTTCTTTGTAGATTTTTATGGATCATGTTTACATAAGAGTAAAAATTTAATTGGTAATTTTTTAAAGTTTTATTAATAACGTTAATTGAGTATGTACAAATGTTATTAGTGAGATTCACCAAAATTATCAATCAAATTTTTATTTCGATACAAATATATGTTTTACACCCGATACAAACAAAAATTTCTCCAATTCTCTCACGAGAAAAATCTCAAAAAAAAATTATCATGATTGCATCTTAATTAGACGATTATAAGGGTGAAATCAACGTATTTTCAATAATTATTTTTTTATATAAGTTAAAACTTATAGAAATTTTTTTTAAAATAAATTTTATTTTTATTGAATTAATGATTAGCTTACGTGGACATGCTATATCATCACCACCTACTCCACCGTGGCACAAGACCCTTTCCACATAATGCATGCAAGGTTGAAGTATTAGTATTTTGTAAAAACACGTAAAGAACAAGTCAATGAATCAGTGTTACACTATACACATCTAGTTTGATTGAATTCTCACTACGATACGACTTTATAGTTCAGTTTTGACTTTTAAACTATCAACAAGCAGAGTAAAACTTAAGTTGAAATGAAACTAGAATTCAATTTACGAGTTGCCCAACTCTAATAGACTCAATTTGTGTGTTAAGAACTAACATCTAGTACATATTGATCTGTTTTTTTTATTAAATTAAATAAAATAATAAAATTAAAAAAATAAATAAATAATATATGAATTAATCAAATTTTTTTATTAAATTAAATGAAATAATAAAATTTAAAAAGTAAATAAAAAATATACAAATTAATCAAATTCTTTTTTGCTAGATTTAACATCATTCTAATCTTAGTTACCAATAGTTAATATAGAAACAAATAAAATGATAAGAGAATATGTATAGGTAAGTGTGAATTAATGGATAGTGTGTAGCTGTAATACCCATATTCTTAAAGTAACGGTAAAAAAATAATTTGATAAATATGATATAGAATTAAAATAATATATATGAAAAATTTATTATTGAATGAAATAATCATTTTGAAAAGAAAAAAACGGGAAGCGTCAAGTTTAGTTACGAAGAAGAATAAAAAAAAAAAACAATAAGAGAATATGTATAGGTAGGTGTAAATTAGTGGGTAATGGGTATTGGATATCTACTTAGGTGGTTATTACATATAAATGGTTTTTGAAATGGATAATGTGTAATTGCTTAGGTGGTTACTATAGATAAGTAGTAATGGGTACTATGTAATTGCTTAGGTGGTTATTGCAGATAAGTAGTTTTTGAAATGGATAATGTGTAACTATTTATATAGTTATTGTAGATAAGTAGCTTTTAAAATGGATAATATGTAACTGCTTAGATAGTTACTGTAGATAAGTGATTTTTGAAACATAACTAATTAGGTAAATGTGGGATAATTATGGAGTGATTAGTTTTGTAGTTTTATACCTAATAACATAATAAAACTATATTTATGCGATAATATTTTTGATATTTCATGAACCTGATGATATAAAAAATATAATCTCAATAAAAAAAAAACAAACTTAAAATATATATATTCAATTGAAATTGTTATTAACATCCGATTAACAGCATGCGATTGCATCGTCCGAGGAGGAGACAAAAAGAGAGGATTCCCTTAACCGTTAGGATAATTTTATCAATAAAAGTATTTATTTTAAACAATTTTTGCTCTGATAATATAGTACCCTAAAATTAATTGCAAAAGATTTTTATTGACGTACAATGGACGTACCATATCATTATCCAAAGGTAATTATGTCGGAGTAATTTGTAGGATTCAAAAAGAGAGAAAAAATCTTCATGGGCCACGTACAACTTTTATTGGGCTCATTATAGGGCCACTGATTAAGAAGCATTTGGCCCATTGGGTTGGGCTTACTTTTAAGCACGCATAGAAAGCAAAGAGATTGATCAATGTTTAGCAGCCCAGACCAACACGATTTTTGGTGCCATTTGATTTTCACCTTGCATGATTTGAATCTGAAAACCGTTTCTTTATATGAATGAATTCTTTTTTAATTATATTTTTCTTTTACACTCTGTTGAGAACAAATGAATTTTATAGTTTTTAAGAAATTCATTTCGAATTTTATAGTTATTATATATAAAAAAAAAATACCCGTGAAATTCATTTAGAAATAAATTTATTATGGAATTAAGTTGACTTGTTGCAAATTCTATCAAGATTGATATAATTTACAAATGAATTCTACGAAATGAAAAGTAAAAAGCTATGTCGAGCAAAATACCCTCTCTCCCACTCTTTCCTCTCCGAGAGATTCTTACCTACACCGGTTGCAAACCTTATTTTTGCACCGGGGTAGAAACTTGATCGGTAATTTTTGAGAACTTTACTGATAACATTAATTGAATATGTACATACATTACTAATAAAGTCATCCAAAATTACTAGTCAAGTTTCCACACCAATGCAAAAATGAATTTTGCTCCCAATGCAAACAAGAATTTTTCCTCCCCCTTTCTTCTTTTCTCTCATCTATTGGTTTTTTTTTTCATTTATTTTAAACATAGATATAAAATGAATTCTGCAATTTAAAGTAAAAGACCAAATATATCAATTTATTTGAAAATAAAATGTTTTATTTGGATCCAAACAGACTCTAAGTATTTGCACACCGATAAGCAAGTGAACTTGCAACTGATTATAATATTCACCCAAAAATGCTGATTACAGCCTTAAAAATAGATTCTATTTTTGGATTATAAATACATCTTGTGAATTGAAAAGGTAAATAATGTTAATTTTATTAAATAATATCAATAAAATTAAAATTTATATGTTAGATAAATTAAAACGTGATGTAATCAATTCTGCTGATACCAAACATGAAAATTCATTTGAGTTCATTTGCAAATAAATTTTAATTTCAATTCATTTGAAAATGAAACGTAAGTTAATTAACAAATAAATTCTAGTTTCACTCCATTTGAAAATAAATTATGGTTTTAATTCATTTAAGAATAAAATAAATTTTATATTTGAGTTCATACACGAAGTGCTTTTTTGCACACTTACAAGCGAGTGAACTTGCAACTGGTTATACCATTCACCCAGAAATGCTGATTACTGCCTTAAAACAAGCAATTGATTGATTGTTTATTTGTTTGTTCGAGATACAAGACTAGTCTTCTTTGTAAAGAACTTAAAAAAGGACAATGTTAATGTCAAATTGTAACTCCTAGTCAGTAACTAAAATGGAAAGAAAAAAAAGGGCTACTCTCATGACACAAACTTTCTGATACAACTCTTGAAGTAAAATCCAAGCAGGTTCTTAGAGCTTTCAGATTACCGTATGTATACTTCAGCGGATATTAACAAGATAATTTAGAAGAAAAGATTGATAAATTGCCTACAATGCAAGCAAAAATTTCTTGATTTCATGCAATTTTGTCAAAGTTTCTCTCATGGTTAAACGATCTTTAGCCAGTTGAGCTGCACACGACAAACCAACTCGTATCACAGCAGCCACACACTCTTCACCTTTGCCCACCCAATCGCTGCTAACGGTGCTACTATTGTTGGTGCTGCTGTTGCCAACACTAGAATAACTAGTGCTTGAGCTTTGCATAAAACTTCCATTATCCTTGAAAAGCCTTGAATCAGCAACCTCCAAAACTTTATTCTGATTCACCACTGAAGCAAATTTATTCAGGCTCAATCCTTCTTCAAACATACCATCCGTTGGTCTCCTTGCTATGAACATCTCAAGCAGCATGATTCCATAACTGTAGACATCCCCATTGGTTGAAGCTTTCCCTCCTTGACCATACTCTACAACAAATTACCAACATGTTAGGGTATCAAATTACAGTAGGAATTCTACCTTGTAATGTAGGACGGGAGGAGGAGAACCACAATATATACAAGTAATTTTGTGTACCTGGAGCAATGTAACCAATTGAGCCCTTTAGTCCTATTGTGCTCCTCTCGTGTGATGGATTTTGAGAAACAAACCTTGACAATCCGAAATCTCCAACATGAGCAGCCATATGTTCATCCAAAAGTATATTTCTCGGTTTCAAATCGCAATGGACTACTGGTGGGTCGCAGTCATGGTGCAAATAATCAATTGCTGAAGCTACATCTATCGCAATGCTCAATCTCTGCAACAAGGTTAGCCATAACCAAGGTTCTGTGTCTTTTGAGTATAACCACTTATCCAAGTTTCCATTGGGCATGAATTCAATAACCAAGGCCTTGAAATCATCTCCTTTATAATCAATGCTAGAGCATGAAGTGATGACCTTCACAAGATTCCTATGCCGAACATTCCTCAGAGCTTCACATTCTGCATTGAAACTCTGAGAGGCTTTACTCTGTTGCAGGTCAAGGACTTTTATGGCAAGGATGTTGCTACTAGTACTGTTTGTTTCATTTTCACAAGTGGTGAACACACCTTTATAAACAGAACCAAAGCCTCCTTCTCCTATCAAATTTTCAGCTGCAAAGTTTCGTGTAGCAATCCGAATATCAGAGTAAGAAATCATTGGGGGCATCCCCTTCACAAGAGACGACAACCCACTTCCTTTGTCCTTCTTGTTTTTCTTCTTTCGGGATATCAGTGCCCATACAGCGCAGAACATTGCACTGATTAAGAAAGTGATGCAAGAAACTAACAAGATGATCTTCGGTAGATAATGACTCTTTCTTTTCCTTGTAATGCATTGGGAGAGTCCTAACTTTCTCACAATTTCTTGATAGCTGCCGCAGAGCCTATTGTTCCCTTGTAGAGAAACCTGGGTTAGGTTCTTGAAGACACCTTTTGTTGGAACTTCTCCTTCCAGGTGATTGTAAGACAGATTTATGTTCAGCAAATACTGAAGTTCTTCTAATTCTTTTGGGATTTGACCAGAGAAACTGTTTGAAGAGAGATCTAAACTCTCCAGGGATGTTAAATCTCCTATTGAACTTGGGATTGAGCCGGAGATATTATTACTTGATATGATGAGAAAACGCAGATTTGAACAACTGCCAATGGATGTAGATAAATTTCCAGACAGCTGGTTATCAGAAACATCCATGTCTTGAAGCTGTTTCAAGTTGCCAACTTCACTAGGGAGGGGACCCTGCAGAGTATTTTGTGCTAGACGCATGTCATTTAGACTAGAAAGCCCAAAAATCTCCTTTGGTATGCTTCCATTTAGCCTATTTGCCATTAGGCCCAATGTCCTCAATTGCTTGCAGTACCCAATAGTTGGTGGAATTCTGCCAGAGAATTGGTTATGTCCCATTGTGAGGACATACAGTTGAGTAATATTGCCAAAGACATCTGGAATTTCTCCAGAGAACCTGTTTTGGTGCAAAGTAAATTTCTGTAGTCTCTTTAGTGTTCCTATGGTTTTCGGTATTTGCCCTGTAAAATAATTTTCTTCAACAGACAGAGATATGAGGTTGTGATACTTGTCAATCCCTCTAGGGAAGCTACCTGTCAGCCTATTGTCATCTACGCAAAAACTTTGGAGATGGGTCGACAGGTTTGCAACAGAACTTGGAAGTTCTCCAGTCATTAGGTTAGAGAAAAGCTTGATAGTTTCCAACTGCGTACAGTTCGTCAGAGAATTGATCAGCTGAAGATTCTGCGCTGTAGTAGAAGAGAGATGATTTAGACCAAGATCTAGCATGACAAGTTTCTTCATGTTGCCGAACAATGGAACAGACCCTTGAAAGTTATTTCTAGAGAGGTCAAGGAATTCAGTATTTGAAGCATTGGATATAGAACTTGGTATCATTCCTTCAAGATTGTTCTGCGCCATATGGAGGTGTCTCAGATTTGGAAGAGAATGCCCTATATCCATTCCTAACTTCCCTGTAAGGTTATTTTGTGTGACAGATAAGAATACTAAAGAAGAAATGTTCCAAATAGAATGGGGTATGTTGCCAGTGATGTGGTTTTCAGATAGCTGAATTTGTTGAAGGTTACGGAGACGACCCAGCTCACTTGGAATTTTACCATGAAAGTGGTTTCTTGCGAGGGCAAGAAAAGAAAGAGAGGGGAGATTTCCCAACTCCAACGGTATTTGGCCGTGAAGTGAGTTGTTGGAAAGGTCTAGAATGAGGAGGGAAGTAAGATTGGAAAGATGAGGGGATACAGTACCTAATAAGCCAAGTCCAGGAAGCTGGAGTGATTGGACTCGGGCGGAACTGGAGCAAGAGACCCCATACCAAGAACAGTGAGAAGAATTCTGTGTCCATCCTGAGAGAGTATTTTGAGGGTCTACTTGGAGTTTGAAAGATAGAAGAGCTTCTCTGTCAGTTGTAGCACTGAGATGCCCCAACTTGCTCGTGGCCGAATAAAGATGACTGGGGAAGATGAAGAAGAAGAGAAGAAGGAAAAGATGGAAATATCCCATGATTCAGTTATGTTTGCACTCTCTCGTCCTGGCTCAAAAAATATTTTTAATTGGAGAGTTCAATGTACATACAAAGTATTAATAATTTAAGGGTTTATATTTTTTAGTATGGGTTGGAAGTTTCCAACCTTGCTACTGGACAGATATTTTAATGTTTTTCATCTGTACAACAAAAACAAAAAAGACTTGAAAGATACATTATTTATGTTTTTGGGATCGATTAAGTACCGAGTACTTTGTAATTGAGAAAAGTCTGAATTTGATTTTAAATTAATTTAAAACAAATTAATACCCAATTTAAATTAATGTTTTTAGAGGTTGTGTTTCGGCTTGCTTCCATTCATTTATTATCTTGTTAGCATCAATGTTTTTAGAGGTTTTTCATTTTATCCGTAATGTTCGAAGTGTGGGATGTAAATTTTTTAAAATAATAGATTGTTTCGAAATTTTGGGCATAAATTTGAGCCTTAGACTTACGTACACCTCGGAACAAAAAGCGTACGCCAAACGAATAGAAACATCTAAAAATTTGCCCAGAAATTTTGCCTTTGCCTTGCCTCTAAACGCGCTCCGAATGATCTAGAAAACGCCTTTGAAAATAATTGTTAGCATTTTTAAAGAAATTGCTGATAATAAATAAATGAATGAGTCAAGAGGTTAAAAGTTAGAAGTGATAAAATTTTGTCATGAATGACAATGACACTTTACTAAACAACCTAGTCCAAAAAAATTCAGCTTATTTATTGTGATTCCCTTTTGATGATCTGTGATAAAAATAAAAAAAAAGTATTGAGGTGTTTTGCTTTCGTTCTATCTCTAGACGTACTTCGAACAAGTCTAAAAACGCTTTTGAAAACAACGATTAGCGTTTTTGAAGTCGTTGGTGATAATAAATGAATAAAAGAGTTAAGAGGTTAAAAGTTAGGAGTGATGAAAAATTTGTCATGAATGACAGTGATAATTTACTAAAACAATCTAGTACAAAATAATTTAACTTATTTAATGTGATTCTCTTTTGGTATTCTATGATAAAAATTAGACAAGTATCGAGACGTTTTGCATTTATCTCACCTCTAGACGCGCTCCGAACGAGTCTAGAAAATGCATTTGAAAACGAATATTAACATTTTTGAAGCAATTAATAATAATAAGTGAATGGAAGAGTCAATAGGCTAAAAGTTAGCAGTGATGAAAAATTTGTCATGAATGACAATGATACTTTACTAAACAACCTAATCCAGAAGAATTCGGTTTATTTAATGTGATTCTCATTTGGTGTTCTATATAAAAATCAAACAAGTCGAAATGTTGAATGTATCTTTCTCATTGCCTGTCTATCCAATTTTTTTCGAAAGGACCTATCCTTTTTGTTTGGTCCGTGGAATTTGAGAATTACCACTCTAGTATAATAAAAAAAAATTGGGAAATTTAAAATGTACATCGACCACCTTTAAACTACGAATATTTAGCTTTTAGGATCTTAAATTATGAATTAAGATCATTTAAAAAAAAATTAATTGCAATGTAATATTATAACATTTTCAAACATTGTTTATCAACCAAACTATTTTAAAAACTTAACAATATAAAGAATTTAATAATTATTTTTTATACATTTGTACAGATAAATATGATATACCATGTAAAATTTATAAGAATTGTTTTAGTATTAAAATGTTAACTTCTTGTTTTTATTATTAAAAAAAAACACGTGATTGAAAAATTCATAAAAAAAATATTTGATGACTTCAAAATTGTTCTTAGAATTGATTGAAATCTTGTTTTGGTGCATTCAAAAATCTTATAAAAATGAAAAAAAAAAAAGAATAAATTTTAAATTGATAAAGGTGATAACTTTGTGTAACTAATTAAAAGTTTTGAAGATCTTTGAAACCAACTTCGTAATTTACTAAAATATCTAAATTCAATCAATCCAAAGTTTATGAGCCTTTTGATGCAATTTTCTTTAAAATTAACACCGTCTGATATGAAATACGTATTCAAATACTGCCCAAGTTTCTTCCCTTTCTATTTTTATTCACAATCGTGTTGTCCTAATCGCCACAAGATAAAATAATTAGTCAATCTATGAACATATGCATGGAAAATAAGAAAAAAATTATTATTCTGCTTGAGTTTCTTCTTTAAAATGAGTGTCCCATGTTTATTGGCTGATTTTCCTTGGACAAGTTTTTCTTTCTGTGAACTTATTCGTCTACTTCATGGACACGTGTTTTGCATCAGAATGTACAGTTGCTTCCTGTAGTAAGCCGTATCATTTGGTTCACTGCTGATCCATGGATAAGTTTCCAACATTTGCATTCCAGGCACATTCATACAACCTGTCATTGGATTTTTTTTTCCAACATCCTTTTTGAAAGGAAGGGTGCAAGAGTTGTTGTATTATGGTCAACAGACCTAAATAAGTACGCCGAATTGTTTGAATCTTTTTTTGTTTGATGGAAAAGGTACCCATAAAGTCTTATTTCTTAGCTGTGCATGAAACTTCTTTTGTTTTATGAAAAATTTGTCATGAATGACTGTGATAATTTACTGAACAATCTAGTCCAAAATAATTCAATTTATTTAATGTGATTCTCTTTTGGCATTCTATGATAAAAATCAGACAAGCATTGAGACGTTTTGCATTCGTTTCACCTCTAGACGCGCTCCGAACGAGTCTAAAAAATACATTTGAAAACAATGATTAACATTTTTGAAACAGTTAGTGATAATAAATGAATGGAAGAGTCAAGAGGTTAAAAGTCAGGAGTGATGAAAAATTTGTCATGAATGACAATGATACTTTACTAAATAGCCTAGTCCAAAATAATTCTGCTTACTTAATGTGATTCTCTTTTGGTGTTTTGTGATAAAAATCAAATAAGCATTGAGGCGTTTTGCTTTCATCCCGCCTTTGGATGCGGTCTGAATGAGTCTAAAAATGCATTTGAAAACAATAATTAGTATTTTTGAAGCAGTTAGTAATAAATAATGAATGGAAGAGTCAAGAGGCTAAAATTTGTCATTGGATTTTTTTTTCCAACATCCTTTTTGAAAGGAAGGGTGCAAGAGTTGTTGTATTTCTTAGCTGAATTGTTTGAATCTTCTTTTGTTTGATGGAAAAGGTACCCATAAAGTCTTATTTCTTAGCTGTGCAAGAACGAGATTGAAACCATCACGTCTTACTGGAGTACGTTGTTGTATTTCTTAATATTTTTGAAGTCGTTGGTGATAATAAATAAATAAAAAAGTCAAAAGGCTAAAAGTTAAGAGTGATGAAAAATTTGTCATGAATGACAGCGATAATTTACTAAACAATCTAGTTCAAAATAATTCAACTTATTTAGTGTGATTCTCTTTTGGTATTCTATGATAAAAATCAGACAAGCATTGAGACGTTTTGCATTCGTCTCACCTCTAGACACGCTCCGAGCGAGTCTAAAAAACACATTTATAAACAATGATTAACATTTTTGAAGCAGTTAGTGATAATAAACGAACAAAAGAGTCAAGAGGTTAGGAGTGATGAAAAATTTGTCATGAATGACAATGATGCTTTACTAAATAGCCTAGTCCAAAATAATTCAGCCTACTTAATGTGATTCTCTTCTGGTGTTCTGTGATAAAAATCAAACAAGTATTGAGGCGTTTTACTTTCATCCCACCTTTAGACGCGGTCTGAACGAGTCTAAAAATGCATTTGAAAACAATAATTAGCATTTTTGAAGCAGTTAGTGATAAATAATGAATGGAAGAGTCAAGAGACTAAAAGTCAGGAGTGATGAAAAATTTGTCATGAATAACATGATACTTTACTAAACAGCCTAGTCCAAAATAATTCAGTTTAATTAATTTGATTCTTTTTTGATGTTATATGATAAAATCAAATAAAAATCAAATAAGCATTGAGGCGTTTTGCCTTCATCACACATCTGGATGCAGTCCGAACGAGTCTGAAAAACACATTTGAAAACAACGATTAGCATTTTTGAAGCAATTAGTGATACTAAATGAATGGAAGAGTTAAAGACTAAAAGTCAGGAGTTATGAAGTTTTTTTCATGAATGATAGTGATACTTTACTAAACAGCCTAGTCAAAATAATTCAGCTTATTTAATATGATTTTCTTTTGGTGTTCTATGATAAAAATCAAACAAGCATTGAAGCGTTTTGCTTTCATCCCGCCTTTGGACGCGGTCTGAATGAGTCTAAAAATGCATTTGAAAACAATAATTAGCATTTTTGAAGCAGTTAGTGATAAATAATGAATGGAAGATTCAAGAGACTAAAAGTCAGGAGTGATGAAAAATTTGTCATGAATAACATGATACTTTACTAAACAGCCTAGTCCAAAATAATTCAGTTTAATTAATTTGATTCTCTTTTGGTGTTATATGATAAAATAAAATAAAAATCAAATAAGTATTAAGGCGTTTTGCCTTCATCACACATATGGATGCAGTCTGAACGAGTCTGAAAAATACATTTGAAAACAACGATTAGCATTTTTGAAGCAATTAGTGATACTAAATGAATGGAAGAGTTAAAAGGCTAAAAGTCAGGAGTGATGAAGTTTTTTTCATGAATGATAGTTATACTTTACTAAACAGCCTAGTCCAAAATAATTCAGCTTATTTAATACTTGAGTTTGGAAACCAGAAAGTGAAAGCGTCCGGGTGGATGAGCCTTAGTGAAAATGTCAGCTATCTGATCGGCTGAACTGACGGATTGTAGACGAACCATATTATGGAGAATGTGATCACGAATAAAGTGGCAATCATTCTCGATGTGTTTTGTACACTCGTGAAATACATCATTGTGAGTGATCTGAATAGCACTCCTGTTATCACAGTGTAGGATAGGGGCAGCAAGAGAAGAGATACCCATGTTAGCGAGTAGCTATCGAAGCCAGAGAAGTTCTTGAGTTGCATCAGCCATGGCATGATATTCAGTTTCAGTACTGGAGTGAGCAACCACAATTTGTTTCTTACTACGCCAGGAAATGAGAGAATTGCCCAAAAAGAAACAGTAACCAATGGTTGAATGTTTGTCGGTGGGGTCTCCGGCCTAATCGGCATCAGAATAGGCTTGTAAGACGGAGGCAGACTGTGCTAAGAAATGAAGCCCATGAAATAAAGTATCCTTGACATACTGAAGAATATGAAGCACAGCAGAGTAATTGGTGGTTCGAGGAGCGGACAAGAACCGACTGACCTGATGAACGGTATAGGCAATGTCAGGGCGAGTGACAGTAAGATATACAAGACTTCCAACCAGTTGGCTATATAGAGTGGCATCCTGAAGAGGTGAACCATTGAGTGGGGTAAGTCCGATGTTCGGCTCGAGAGGAGTAGTAACAGTGGTTGAGTCAGTGATCCTAGCTTTGGAAAGGAGATCCAAGGCATATTTGGCCTGAGAGAGAAAAAAGCCATCAGAATTAGATAAGACTTCGAGGCCAAGAAAATAGGTGAGCACGCCAAGATACTTCATCTCGAATTGGCCACTGAGAAACGTTTTGAGTTCAGAAATACCATATAGATCATCTCCAGTAATAACCATATCATCCACGTACAGTAAAAGAAGGATAATACCGTTGGCAGTATGGCGGATAAACAGAGCTTAATCATGAGCACTCGATGTGAACCCAAACTGATGAATGGTAGTGCTGAATTTGGCAAACCAGGCACGTGGAGCTTGTTTCAAACCATATAGGGCACGGTGAAAGTGACAAACTTTGTTTCGAGGGGCATCCAAGCTAGGAGGGGTATGCATATAGACTTCCTCAAGAAGATCCCCATTGAGAAATGCATTTTTGACATCCATTTGAAACAGAGTCCATCTTCGAATGGCGGCAACAGCAAGGAGTGTACTAACAGATGTGAGCCTTGCCACTGGAGCAAATGTCTCTCCGTAGTCAATACCATGTTCCTGAGCAAATCCCTTGGTAACAAGTTGGGCTTTATATCATTCAACAGAGCCATCAAAAAGTGTCTTGATTTTAAACACCCATTTGCACCCAATAGGAGTTTTTCCAGGGGGCAGATCAACAATATCCTAGGTATGAGTTTTAGCTAGGGCCTGAAGTTTTTCATCCATTACTTTCTGCCAAAGAGGATTAGTACTAGCCTACTTATAGGATTGAGGCTCATGCAGATGAAGTATAGTGGAAAAACAATGATAATCACAATGGTAATCAACAAGATGAGAAGGGGGATGAGTTACCCTGGTAGATCTGCGGGGGTGATTTGGAAGATGGCTCTCAGAGGGAGTCGGTGCAGATTCATCAGACATAGGAATATCCTTGGGCAAGACTGATTGAGTCGGAAAGGTGAGGTCAATTGATGGTTCTGGAGTTGGAGCTGGGTTTGGAGAGGTAGGATCAGCTGGTGGTTCTGGAACGAAAGGGGTGATATCAGCTGGTGATTCGAAGGTGGACTCAACAGTACCTGAAATTGGATTCTCAGGAAATAACTCAATAGATGGATCAGTAAAGAATCTGGAGTTAGTGATGGTTGACATGTCAAATGACTGTAAGGAAGAGAATATTTGATGTTCCAAAAAAAATGACATGACGAGAGATACGAAGAGTTTTAGAAATAGGATCCCAGCACAGATACCCCTTATGTTCAATATTATATCCAATGAAACAACACAGATGAGCCCTTGGTTGTAATTTGTTGTGTTTATGTGGTTTGAGAAGAACAAAACAAGCGCAACCAAAGACTCTAGGGTCAGAGAAATCAGAAGATTTATCAAAAAGGCGCCCGTATGGAGACTGATTTTGGATTGTAGCGGAAGGGACATGATTGATTGTGTACACTGCGGTTAAGGCAGCATCACCCCAGAAATGTTCAGGACATGATAATGAAATGAGTAGAGCGCGAACAATGTCAAGAATATGTCGATGTTTGCGTTCGGCTCGTCCATTTTGTTGGGAGGTTCCAGGGCACGAGTGGTGGGGGAGTGTGCCATTTTTGTGAAGTAGGTTTAGAAAAGCACGGTTTTTATATTCCATTGCATTATCTGAACGAAATTTTTTTGATATTTCGAGAGAATTGAGTTTGAACAATAGAAGAAAAATCAGAATATATTTGAAAGAGTTCAGATCTGCTTTTCATAAGAAACAATCAAGTATAACGAGACTAGTCATCCATAAATATAACAAAATAACGAGCACCACCCATTGATGCATGAGGAGAATGCCCCAAAATATCAGAATGTACTAAATCAACAGGTGCAAGAGAAACAAACTGACTCTCATTAAAAGGTAAAGCTGATTGTTTTGCAAGCTAACAATGAATACAATGAAAAGACTCATGCTGAAATGAACCTAGCTGACCACTAGAAATAAGATAACGTAGAAGGCTGGATAAAGTGTGACCTAACCGAGAGTGCCACAATTCCACAGGTGAGAGTGCTAGAATGGATGCGACTGATTGGTTTGGTGATGGTGAGGATGGGACTTGGAGGTGAGTGAGCTCAAATAGACGTCTAACTTTACGGCCGGTTCCAAGGAGTTTTCCTGTCTGAAGGTCTTGCACACGACAACCAGTAGAATAAAAATGCAAATCAAGTCCAAGATCACATAGTTGTCCAACAGATATAAGGTTAAGCGTAAGATTAGGAACCAAATATGTTTCAGGAGAGACAAATGAGAACTGTCAACATGTCCAGTGTGGCTGACCAACATATTTGATCCATTGGCAGTGTGAATAGTAGGTACATGCTCATCACGGGTTTTAAAAGAAAATATAGAGGCATTAGAAGTTATGTGATTGCAACAGGCAGAATCAAAATACCATCGAGATGTACCTGGTGTAGCTGACATGGCTATGTTATTACCAGTTTTATTTAGAGCCTCGGTAAGAACGGTGCAGAAACCACTCCAATCTGGTGGAGAGTTGGATGAAGTTGGTGTAGCATCAGTGGCTACAGTAGCAGTATTCTTTGGCTTGGAATAGAATCGATTGTATGAGCCTCGAGAGCGATATTGGTTCCCATTTGACTAATTTCCATATGGAAGTTTAGGGCAGTCTGCTAGATAGTGACCCGGTTCTCTGTAGACTTTACACAGGCAAGAAGGACATTTGAGCAATTCATGCCCTTGTGAATGACAATACTTGCAATATAAGGGCTTCTGGTATGGTTTTGCCTTGGCAGCTGGTGTGGCAAGAGCAACGGGTGCTGCAAGGGCAACATCTATATGAGATCCTTGTAATGTGGCAAGACGTGTTTCCTCACTGAGTAGATCAAAAAAGACGTCGTTTAGGGGAGGTATCGCGCCCCGGTGTAGGATTGAAGCTCGTACAGGTTCAAATTCCTCTCTCAAGCCCATCAGGAATTGCATAATGCGTGTCTCAGTTCGGTACTTTCCATGAACATCAGTGTCTTTTGTGCATTCCCAAGTTGGGTCGGTGAGAGCTAACTGGTTCCACACGACAGTCATCTGAGATAAAAAAAAACTGTTGACAGTTTGTCCAGGTTCTTGGCGCATGCTATGAAGGGTGGAAAGAAGACGATACCGATTTGAGATGTCTGCCCTGGTGTAGCGGTGTTGGAGAAGATCCCAAACTTCTTTAGCTGTATGGAGTGTACCAAATTGAAGTTTGATTTCTGAGATAATAGTGGCACGAAACCATGTGAGAATTTGATGATTTTTACTATCCCAGTCCTCTAGACGGTCAATATATTTGTCAGCATCTTCGTCATCCTTCTTCTTGGGTTAAATGATATCTCCAGTCACGTAACGCCACAATTTTCGTCCACAAGGTAAGTCCGATTCAGCCATAGTCGCAAAGAGAAAGGTGAACCTTCAAGAAACTAGTGACGTGGTGGTCAATTGATGATGTGGAGGTCAACGGGTGATGTGGCGCTGACGTGGCTTTTAGGGCTGACGTGGCAACAATGTGTCTGAAACAGGAGCGGTGGCGAAGATGATGTCAATGGAGAATGAGACTCCGACTATAGTGATGACCCGATGGGTATGAAACGGATATACTAGAAGTTTTTCTGATGGGAATGATCCACTAATAGTGGCAATCACAGAGCATACTCAACTCTTAATATACCGAGAACCATTATGGCTCTGATACCATGTTGAATTTAATAGAGGAAGTGAGACAATAGAAAGAGGAGAATTGTATTGAATGATGTGATTTACTTACAAGGGAGCTATCCTATTTATACAAGCCAATAGAAAAGGCAAAGCTATACACAACCAATGTGAGACTATCTTATTTATACAAGCCAATAGGAGAGGCAAAACTATACACAACCAATGTGGGACTAAGCCCATATAATACATTAACACTATTTTTGAAAAAACTATAGTAGTAAAATTTAACCAAACATTAATTTTAAGAAAAGCTATCAATTTATTCTCACCAGCTCTTTTCCTGTGGGCAAAAGCTTTTACAAATGTTTCCTAAATCAACTTGTCCATTTGTTTTTACTCATTAATATAAATATTCACTTATTATTACACTTCTTTGGCAGCATGCTGAAATGTTTGTCATCTATTTTGAATTCAAAATGACTTTTAATTTGAGATTTTTTTTAAAACTTTTTTAAGAAACAATTGAAATGCATTATTTCTTTGTTTGGATTGTGATTTAAACAGCACTTAAAACAAAAGGCATTGTTTTAAAGTGTTACTAGAAACATACAAATATGTGTTTTCTCTGCGTGGGAAGCAACAAGAATTAATTTTATTGAAATTTTAAATTTGAAGATAAGGAAAATGTACCTTAAAATAGTAAAGGATATTTTAATTGTGAAAAATACATATTTTATTTTCTTAATACTTTCTTAAACAATTTGTACATTCTTAACATAATTTTTCAACTTTTTTAATATGATGTTGAAAAAGTTAGAGAAACGAAAAAAAATTCTTTTCTAAATTTTTTCAATATTATATGGATAAGAAATATGTTGTTTTCTAAACTATATTGAGAATGCGTAAATTATTGAAGAAAGTGTTAAAAAAAATATAGATGAAAAATTAAAAATATTTTTGACAACTATATGCTTTCTAATTCTTTCAACTTCGTGCTGTGGAATCCTTTGTTAATTAAAGTTGGTGGTCAAACAAGTATTTCATAACACGTAACATGAAAAAAAAATCTTATTTAGCACAGTGTCATGAGAGTTATATGACATAAAAGCCTATCTCACATTTGCATGCCTCTTTTTGTACTATTTAACAGTGAGATAGATCTTATACCATATATATCTCTTATGGCATTGTTGCAGACAAGAACTTCTCATGTAACAGATGGGAAGATTCTCTTTGAAGACATTGTCAAATTGGGCAGTTGGACAGAGGATAGCAATACAGCTGAAGATGGGGAAAATATAGAGAGTAAATCCTGTATTGACTTTGTAATATGTTGAGGACTCGATATTACCTGTCCTAGCTAGTGTATTAGTTGGCCCAATCTATGTGGCCTGTCTTTTGAAGCAGCTCAATAAATAAGACAATTAACAGTCTTCATTGTTATCTGTAAATAAGACACTCTCTACTTTCCATTCTCCATTCTCATAATAGGCTAGCAGCTCTCTTTCTCGAGCTAATTAAGTCACCTTCTTCCAACACAGTTAGTTAGCCTGCCAAAAATGGTATTCAGTAAGTCCTCTCAAGTCATGGTGATGGCGTTGTTCGTAGCAATAGTACTTCTTATGTCCTCGGAGGTAGTAGCCGCTGCCTCAGATGATGCACTACCGAAATCCAAACTCGGTCAGTCATGAGGGAAACTTTAATTATTATTCTGTTTAATTAAACTGCATACTTCATTGTGTTTTTTTAATTCTTTTTTTGAAGGCTGCGGAAGGAAGCTTCACTTGTGATTTCTAACCATACACGATTTTTCCATGGTATACAGGACGGAAAGTTGTTGATGAACGAATTCTTAGCCTTACAAATGATGATTATCCTAAGTATGCATTGCCTGGTGGATCTGGAGGATATGGTCCGCCAAACCCATGAGTGGCGGGGAAAAGCTTATTTCGTCACAAAATAAGGTTATAGAGACCAGTCTGAAATTCCTAGAAATTATATATACGCTTTGCATAAGTTCTGTTCTGTCTGCAGTATTGTATTGTTTGGTTCAATATAAAATGTCTTGTTTTAAAGAAAAGATGGTTGCAGCTAGCTCAAATAAAGTGAATGAGATACGCCAGGTTGTTAATGGTGATTCTGATTGCTGAATAGAATAAGATATGAAGCAGTATTGTATTGTTTGGTTCAATATAAAATGTCTTTTCTTTTCTTTTTTTCTCTTCTTTTGTAAGTTGTTATTTTTTGGTGTGTGTTTTGCCTCTTGTAATTATTCCAGTTTCTCTTAATTTCCCCATCAAATTAGAACAGATGCCATCTCATGGCTACTAGCCTTCTTGTACTGTTAAAGCAAAATTCAGATTTCAGGGTCAATGAAGGACCAGGAACATCATCAACTTGCCCTTGATATGATCTAAGCTGTTCCAATTTACATGGGAAATTAACAGATTTTAATTTGTTTTCCCCTGATATGTCAAGGTAAATAGCCCGAAAAAAAAGAGGTAAAAAAAAGCCAAGGTAAATCGAGCTATTTAAGTTCCAATTTGGTCAAATATTGGCTTATTGGACTTCAAACTGAGCTCAAATATGTAAAATAAGCTCGTTAATTGAATCGATTCGAGTAGAATACCCGAGTATTTAGCTCGTTAGGCTCACAAACCGTTCCATTAATATAGTTTTTAAAAATATTTTTATGTACATTATTATATTTATTAAATTATAAAATATACTTCTATTGCAAACTCCATAAGTTCATTAAAACCTTTTAAGGCTCGTAAACTCGAGTTCGGATGAGCTTGTTAATTATCAAGCTCAAATCTCACAAATTTTAGTCGAGCTCTAGCTGAAGCTCTATTTTTAGGTTTGACTTGTTTGAGCTCTTAAAAAGCTTGTTTATTTGCACTTAATGATACTACATTTGAATCGGTCAAATGTGGTATTATTAAGTTAGTTTGTTTTTCACCTCTTAATAACACTTAATGGATTTAGATAATATTTTAGATAAAAATATCCTTATTCATTTATCAACTCTAGTCTCCACGTCTAATTGATAATCACATTTAATTAACTTGAACAAGGCACAAATTGACACTAATCTCTCAAGCTTTCGTTTATGGCAGCTAAATTTGACCTATGTTAAGCTTAATTTGCTGCAAGTTAATGCGTTTTTTTCGTATTAGTTTGAGAGAAATCAAACCCAAATTTTTTACATACAAGATTTTGAAAAGAGATCTCTAAATCAAAAGGCTCCAATTTTTTTTTCTTTTTCTTTTTCCTTTTTGGAGTACTTCCTTCTTGATCCAAGTTCCAACAGATTCATCTCAAATAAAATGTGTGAAGGCCAATGGATCAGTTGAAAAAAAGAATCTTGAGGAGCCCATTTAGGAAAAGCCCGAATCCTAAGGCTCCAAAGTCAGTTTCTTCGTATATTTTTACTTGCATAAAGTGTAAAGCTCATATTTACATCGACGTAAAGGTTTGATTGATAATTTTTTCAAGTTTCATTATTAATGTTAATTGAGTATGTATAAATGTTATCAGTGAGATTCTCTAAAATTACCAGTCAAATTTATATTCCGATGCAAATATACATTTTACGCCCAATACAAATGAAAATTTCTCCGATTTTCTCGCCAAAAAAAAGAAACGATAGCAAGCTGCTCAAAATAGAAACTTTGTCATAATTGCATCTTAATTAGACGATTATAAGGGTGAAATCACTTTATTTTCAATAATTATATTTTTACATATGTTAAAACTTGTAGAAAAAAATAAAGAAAATTATTTTTATTGAATTAATTATTAGCTTATGTGGACATGCTATGTCATCACGACCAACTCCACCGTGGCACAAGACCCTTTCCACATAATGCATGCATATACCATTTCAAAAAGTTAGACGACTTCAAACATTCATAACACCGCGAAGGTTGTTATTGAATCTGAGTCACAGCCTCTTAACCCTCGTAGCAAGGTTGAAGTATTAGTATTTTATAAAAGCACGTAAAGAGCAAGTCAATGAATGAGTGTTACACTATACACATCTAGTTCGATTGAATTCTCACTACGATACGACTCTATAGTTCAGTTTTGACTTTCAAACCAAAAACAAGCAGAGCAAAACTTAAGTTGAAATGAAACTGCAATTGAATTTACGAGTTGCCCAACTCTAATCGACTCAATTTTTGTGTTAAGAACTAACATCCAGCGCGTGTTGATCTGATTTTTTTTTTATGAAATTAAACGAAATAATAAAATTAAAAAAGTAAATAAAAAATATACGAATTAATCAAATTCTTTCTTGCTAGATATAACATCATTCTAATCTTAGTTACCAATAGTTAATATAGAAACAAATAAAATGATAAAAGAATATGTATAGGTAAGTGTGAATTAATGGGTAGTATGTAACTGTAATACCCATATTCTTAAAATAAGGGTAAAGAAGTAATTTGATAAATATGACATAGAATTAAAATAATATATATGAAAAATTTATTATTGAATAAAATAATCATTTTGAAAAGAAAAAAACTAGAAGCTTCAGGTTTAGTTACAAAGAAGAAGGAAAAAAATAAGAAGATATGAGAATATGTATAAGTAGGTGTGAATTAGTGGGTAGTGGGTAACTACTTAGGTGGTTATTGCATATAAATGGTTTTTGAAATGGATAATGTGTAATTGCCTAGGTGGTTACTATAGATAAGTAGTAGTAGATACTATGTAATTGCTTAGGTGGTTATTACAGATAAGTTGTTTTTGAAATGAGTGATGTGCAACTATTTAGGTGGTTATTGTAGATAAATGGTTTTTGAAATGGGTAATGCATAACTACTTAGATGGTTACTGTAGATAAGTGATTTTGGAAACATAAAGTTGTTATTAATTAGGCAAATGTGGGGCAAATGCGGGGCAATTGTGGGGTGATTAGTTTTGTATTTTTATGCCTAATAACATAATAAATCTAAATTTATGCGGTTTTATTTTTGACATTTCAAAATGGAGGACACCAAAAAGGTGTTCTAGTTTTATTAATAGTATAAATAACAAGCAAAACCCGACGCAAAGAGAGGACACAAATTATACATATATCTCAAATCAAACCAATGGATTTGGCCCATTGAAATCCCAAATATCACAATAAGATTTTGGGCAAACGCAAGTACCCTGATATTTATATGGTAATGGGTCTATGGTTGGCTTTGATACAATTTGTTACAACACAAGTCCATCAACAAAATATGTTAACTCAAGTTATTTTTTAGGTTAGTAGTAAGGGTGGACCAAAATCGAGCTTTTTTCGAGCTATTCGAGTCTGATCAAACCTTAGCTCATCAAACTTCAAACTAAGCTCGAGCATGGAAAATAACCTTGTTAACTTAATCGAGTTGAGTCGAATATCGAAGTATTTAGCTCATTAGGCTTGTGCTTTCAATTAATATAGTTTTTAAAAATATTTTTATGTATATTGTAACATTTTTATTTATTATTTATTAAATTATAAAATTACATTTTTAAGGCTCTGAAACTCAAACTCGGATGAACTCATTAATTATCGATCTTTAACCATGCAAATTTTAGTCGAGCTACAACTCAAGCTCTATTTTTTAGTTTGATTTGAGTCGACTAAGCTCGAGTCTACCTCCCGTTAATAGGCTTTATATATAAACTATATCTTTTTCATTATATTATTAAAGAGAGGGGCGGGTCAAATGTTAAAACAACGTACAAAGAGAAATTCTTTAGTTTATTTATGGGGACATTAAAATTATCGACTGGTATCTTCAAATTGATGGTATTATCGTACACACATTACCATTTATTACATGCAAGGTAGGCTTATCTCCAAAAACCAATACGGTGATGTTGATTAAGAGGTTCTCATCTTTCACTATAAACAGTGTTTTCAGAGGCGGGGGCGTTGGGTGAGGTGTTTTGCTTCAATGAGGCGAGGCGTAAGCCCTGAGGCATTGGGGCGTAAGTCTTTTGAAACATTGGGGCGTTTTGAATAAAATAATATTAATTAAATTATAAAAATACTAAAAAATTAAAATAATATCAATAAATTTTACTAACTTAAAACCTATTAATGAATATTTATCAAAATATTTCACAAACACACGTTCACATCACAAACACAATGTTAAGTGGTTGTTTTTTACACACTTACAATAATATAACAAATTCACATACATCTTATCTTTCATCAATAAATCATAAATCACACTTCAAAAATCAAATTCTAATTTTTAAATTGACCAATCTATTCATCACAAGACACAAACACGTTCCAAATTCAAAAAATAAATAAAAATAACACAATGTTAAGGGTCAAATGTTTACTGATTAGTGTTTACACACTTGCATTGGTATAACAAATTCACATATATAAATCTATTAAAAGCAACAAATTAGATAACATAGATAATGCAATCCTAATGATGTTATAAAATGATATTAATAAAATACAGAGTATATAATATGGAGTCTATTTAATGAATTTGTTAATCAATGAAAACAAATGAGGAAAAAAAAAGGGAAACAGAGGAAGGGAAAAAAAGAAGGAAACAGAGGAGGAAAAAAAACAAGGAAGCAGCGGAGGGGAAAAAAAAAGAAAAAAAAGGACCAGAGGATGACAAACGCAATTGCTGGGTATCGAACCCAGGGCTGCAAGGCGGGATAATGTTTACTTACCAATAGAGCACCAGTGCCTAACTGTGGATATGTTGCTAACAAACATATATATAAAATATACGCCCCAACAATTACGCCCCTGGGCTTTTTGACCGGATTTCGCCCGGGGCGCACCCCAAACCCTTTTTTTAAATCATTGACTATAAATACTTGCTCTGTGAAAAGATTGAAATAGAAATTTAGGGTTTGTATATTCTGGTTGCCTAATATTGTAGTATTAGAAACTCATATTTATAGGGTGTTTACATAAGAGTGTCCTAATAGAACTAAGGTATATCAGAGTGTTCTAATAGGACTAAGATTTCTTATTTACAATAAACTAAAAATTCCTAGTATTATTTATATTAGGAATATATACATTTACATGCCCCCTCAATCCAAATGAAGTGAAACCACAGAGGGATTGCTTTTATGTTGAAGAAACTGAGTTGATGACAATCTTTTTGTGAAGATATCTGTAAGTTGGGAATCAGTAAGAATATACCAGATCTGGACATCTCCTTGGGCTACTTTTTCGCAAACAAAGTGAAAATTTATCTCAATATGCTTGGTACTTGCATGGAATACTGGATTAACAGCAAGATAAGTGGCACCAATATTATCATAATACACTCAAACTAGACTCGTTAAGAACACATGTAAGTCATATAGAAGCTGATGAATCCAATAGGTCTCAGCTATAGCATAGAAAAGGGATTGGTATTTAGATTCAGTGCTGGAACGAGACACAGTGGGTTGTTTATTTGCTTTCCAAGAAATAATATTTGGTCCAAGGAAGACAGCATAACCTGTGGTGGACCGACGACTGCTAGAGCATCCAGCCCAGTCATGATTAGTAATACCACATAAATCCTTTGCAAAAACAAGAAGTAACTCATGATTAGTAATACCACATAAATAGTGGAAAATGCGTTTAACAAGCTGTAAATGAGTCATGCGGGGAGCATGCAAAAACTGACTAGCTAGATTAACAGCATATGCAATATCAGGTTGGGTCATGGTTAAGTATTGAAAACCTCCAACCATATTCCTAAATTCTGAAGGATCTGCTAGTAGGTCACCCTCGTGTAGTGAAGTTGCGGTCTGGAAAGGTATAAGAGTTTTCACTGGTTTGGCTGAAGACACAGAAAATTTAAGTCGAAAGGTCGTTGGTGTATTTAGTTTGAGAGAGAAACAAACCAGTGGGACAACGAACAACTTCAATGCCAAGGAAATAATGAAGATCATCAATATCCTTCATAGCAAATTGATTAGATAAAGTATGAATAAAATGAAAAAGAATACTAGAATTATTACCGGTGAGAATAATGTTATCAACATACAATAAAGATAAAAAGACCATGGGATGACGCAAGAACAAACATTGAAGTGTCTGTCCGACTATAAAAAAAACCAAGAGTAAGAAAGAAAGAATTGAAGTGGTGAAACCAAGCCCGAGGAGCCTGTTTCAGACCGTAAATGACTTTGCGTAATTTACAGACATGAGTAGGATGAAGAGTATCAACAAAACGAGGAGGTTGTTTCATGTACACCACTTCATTAAGATAACCATGAAGAAATGCATTCTTAACATCAAGTTGTCGAATCACCCATGAATAAGAAATTTCCAAGGAAAAAACAGTGCATATAGTAGTAGGTTTAACAACAGGACTAAAAGTTTCATGATAGTCAATACCTAGTTGTTGATGGAATCCTTGAGCGACCAACCTCGCTTTATAGCGCTCCACATACCCATCAACCCGATATTTAATTCTATAAATCCACTTACACCTAACTAATTTTTTCATTGGATTATATGGAACCAAATCCCAAGTGTGGTTAGTTAAAAGTCCATTAAATTCGTCAGATATAGCTGACTGCCACTTGGGATCTTTATTTGCCTGAGAAAAAAAAGTTGGTTCAGTTTGTTGGGTAGTAGTGGAAAGAAAAAGTAATTGTTTGGGTTTGCAAATTCCAGTTTTAGAACGAGTAATCATGGGGTGACAAAGGGCAGGGTGGGATGGTGGTGGAAAAGTGGCGGTAGAAGGAACAGTTGGTTCAGAAGAGGGAATGACAATGGGAGTGGAAGAAGTTGAGGTTAGGGCTGAGGAGATGAATAAAAGAGATGGTAAGGGGAGAGACATTAGTGGGTAGGTTGAGTGATTGGAGAGGAAATTAGGGGTCCAGGGGTAGAGACCGAAGGTGGAGGTAGCGAGGCAATGAGAACCGATGGTGGAGAATGAAGATTATGAACAAGAAGACTAGGAATAATAGTTACTAGAGACATAGGGGGAGGGAGAAGATTGATGCAAGGGTTCGATCGTAGTAAAAACAAGTGGAGAAATGGATGAGTGGTTAGGTGTAGGGGAGGGAACAGATACAGTGAGAGTAGGATAGGGAAATCATTGTTAATGGAAGACAACATGACGACTAATATAGACACGACCAGTGGTGGGATCTAGACACCTATATCCTTTGTAATTTTGAGCATAACCTAAGAAGACACATTATTTGATCGAGGTGCAAGCTTGTGGGGTGCATTGGCAGTGAGGTTAGAATAACAGGCACACCCGAAGACATGAAAAGAAGAATAATCGAGAATTTTAGACAAAAATTTTGTATAAGGAGCTTGATTTTGCAAAACAGAAGTAGGGAGACTAATGATGATATAAAGTGCAGTGTATGTAGCATCGACCCAAAATGACTCAGGAAGAGATGAGTGAATTAAGAGAGTGCGTGCCATTTCACTAATGTTTTTATGCTTACGTTTAGCAACACCATTTTGTTGAGGAGTGTCCGGGCAAGACATACAAAAAGTAATGCCATATTGACCAAAAAATTGTTTGAAAGGCATTTGATCAAATTCTTTACCACCATCACTTTGAAAAGTTTTTATTTTTGTAGAAAGTTGATTTTCAACAAGAGCTTTAAAGGTACAAAAGTGTTGAAAGATTTCAGATTTTTTACGCATAAGAAAAATCCAAGAATCTCAAGAAAAATCATCCACAAAAATAACATAATATCGATAACCCAAATTTGATAAAATAGAAGATTGCCAAACATCATAAAGTATTAAAGTCAAAGGTTGGTCAGTACAATACTGAACAAAATCAAAAGATAAATGTTTAGACTTGCCTAACTGACACTTTGAACAAAAACTAGAATATTTAGAAGACAATGAAATATTATTGCGAATTTGTAAAGAGAAAATACACATGGACCTAAATGACCAAGTTGACAATGCCAAACATCGCCAGAGACTTGACAAGAGACTAGTGCCAGAGGAGAGAGAGTGACTGAGCTGGGTGGAAGAGAGTAGAGGCCACCATTTTTGGAGGATTTGAGAAGAGTTCTCCCCGTACTCTTGTCCTTAATAACAATATGAGATGCATCAAAGTTAGCTGAACAGTTGTTATCGGAATATAAACGTTGAACAGAAAGTAAATTGTGAGATAATTGTGGGACATGCAGGACATTTTAAAGGTGAAGTGGTTTGGTGAAGAACAGAGAGAGATTAGGGAAAGGTGGATGAGTTGGGGAATTAATAAGAGAGGATACAAACCCTGATGGAGGAATTAATTGTGTATTGGGCATTGTGTTGGTCAGTGGGGTGGGAAAAATAGAAAATTGTGGTATTTATGGTAGTGTGTTGCAGTAGGGAAGAAGGTGTGTGGGACTGGGTGCTTTAGGAAATTCGTGGGTCTGTGGAGAATAAGTGGCGGGTGAGAGGGAGAATGAGGAACCGAGTGCTAGAAGGAGAGTGATCGGCTGAGCGAGAGTGTATTAATGGGAGGTGATGGGTGTGGGCCAGGTGTTGTAGGGAGAGTATGACCGTTAGCAGGTGAAAAGGAGAGTGAGGAACCAAGTGAAGGATCGGTTGTAGTAACAAGTGAAGGACCGAATGTATGTGTACGCATGATTATGACAGAACCACCTGATGGAACAAAGGGGACTGAGGAGTCATGTGCGGTGCTAGGCACATGGGTGACGCTAGCCGTGATGCTACTAGGGACCACAGCAGGGTAGAGGATTTCGGTGAAGGGAGAGGTAATTGGAGCAGTGTTTTCCATGATTTTTGATTTAGAGGGAGAGAAACAAGTGTTTAGGGTTTTTGGATCTTACTGCTCTGATATCATGAAGAGATTGAAATAGAAATTTAGGGTTTGTATATTCTGACTGTTTAATATTGCAGTATTAGAAACTCATATTTATAGTGTTTACAGAAAAGTGTCCTACTAGGACTAGGGTATATCAGAGTTCTAATAGGATTAAGGTTTCCTATTTACAATAGACTAAAAAATTTCTAATATTATTTATATTAGGAGTATATACATTTATAGGGCTCTGAAATGAACAAATTATTTTCTCAGTTGAAGATTACCTTCTCTCTCAGTAGCTAGTATGGCAAAAAAAGCCTTCTTTATGGTCACCAAAAATATGATGGTGGCATTTCTTTTGGCAATCTTGATGCTCATATCCTCTGAAATGGCCACTGCCATGTTCCAGGATGGAGCACCAGGACTTAAACCAGGTTTGTAGAAAATTACGAATTTGGGGCAATACACTTTTCAATTTTCATTTAATTTGTTTCAGTAATTTTTATTACACTGATGTTTAATGCTCACTTAATTAAGCATTCTGAATATCAAACATTTCGATTTGCAGGACGCAGGGCTCTTCTTGGTAACTACAATACAACTGGCCGAGGAGGATACAATTAGATAAAACCCATGAACTATTATTAATACTATTTATGTGTGTGATATTGCGAGATTTGAATTCTAATAAAGGGCTATGTGAGTCTGACCATGAGTCGTCAACTTTGATTGACTCGTCCACTTTTCCTTGTATTTCTGTGCTCTTGTGATTAATAAAGTTGGCTCACCGAAGTCCCGAGTGTGAATAATCCATGACTATCAACTCTAACCCTCCTATTGGAATCATATACGAAACTCATTTTATTTACAAATTCTATTAATTTTTATAAGATTTGTTAGGAATTGTGATTCTCTTTTGTTAAGATCTTTAAGTAGTTGGTGTTGTTCAAAAGTAGATGATCAATATATATGTGAGTACAAATTTCTATTAAAGGAAGTTAAGGGCAATTAGATAATTTAATAAATTCATTGATTTAATTTTTAATTTTTAAAAAACTTATTACGATATCGGACTAATAAATGATCGAAAAAATGCATCACTCTGCACGATAGTGTTAGAATTAACCCAACAAAATCTATATTCTGATATTGAATTCATCGTCTTTTGTCGGTCAAGTATCTTCACGCACCACCCGTGAAAATTGAGGAGTTTGACTTTAAATTTGCACTTTTACGATTATTATTGTCGAAAACCACCAAACTTACCATGCCGGAAAACTCTTGCTTACGCGATCTAGAAAATCCGATGGCGGTTCGTCGTCGGATGTGAGCTCACACGCTAGCGAGAGGCATGACAAGAAGTTGTTTTGGTCAATGATTTTTCTTTGGTTTTTTATTTTTGATTTTTTTAATTAGTTCTTAAGTGGTACAATGAAATCCGTATATTTTAGTTTTAAATGAGGTGAGTCACTGTCAACAGTATTAATCCTAAGAATAAAAAATTTATTTCCATTTGTCATGAGTTAACTCGATTACATAGAGAACTCATTGTCAAAGAAATGCTTTTGAAGAGTAATGGTTCCGAGTTAATCAAATATCAGAAGACAAGTGATAACTCATTGAGGATACCTTTTATCTTTTTATTTGCTCAACATATCTTCAAATTTCTGTTGAATGATGTAAAAACTAAGCCATTTTCCTTGGCTTGATTCTCCTAAAAAATAAGTAGGCCAGTAGCCGATACCCAATAATCATCACAATCATAGCTCCTACTTCTTTTCCACCATGATCAAGCCTTAATCGTCTGATGAAGGGAGACTCACAAGAACCTGATTCAGGACCTGAACCTGAGCAACTGTACTGGATCTTCAACAGGAGCCTGTATGTGTGATAATTGAAAGATATGTAGCGCACCCATGACATAAACGATGGAACTTTCTGTAGCCAATTATTGTTAGTCACAATCTGGTAATCATTAATAGTACTTGGAGCAAAGGTATTCAAGAGAAAGATAAAACTTCTCAAGTGGCAAGTACATAGGATGTAACTACCTTGAAATAAAATTAAGTCTAACTGATTAGATTAACCATTAGAATCCTATATATACAGCCAGGCTATTGTGAATTAACCTGTTTCCCCAATTTACTTGTTTGATTCAGAACCTGCCCCCAACTGATAAAGTGGTTGGTCTATTTAAAGCCCATTTGGGATTGTTTAAGAAACCATTTTATCGCTTTAATCTTAAGAGATATATGGATTAAGCGCAAGTGTCTTACCTCGATAAAGAATCCACCAGACAACATGAAAGTCATAATGATAATAGAAGCCAGAGTTGTTGCTTTCTTCACATCCATGAATGCTGCACCTATGGTAAGTCCAAGACCCTGCATATTCAAAGTTTAAAACCTTTGAATCACATTAATTTAAGATGTATTTTTTTAGTTGAAGTTGTTAATTTGATATTATAGTGTCTTTTACCTGGGCAGCAACTACGCTGAGGAAAACGGTAAGCAAGGTCAGAGAAAATGCCTCAAAACTCAGCTTCAAGCCAACCATAAGATAGACTATCACGACGAATACTAAAGGCAGTATGAGATCCAAAGGAATATCAGTGATGTTTCTGGCTAAAAAATATGCACTGAGTTTGTACATGTCCACAGATCTTTCCTTAGCTAGCATTGCTCTTTCTTGTGGGAATGTAAAAATAGCAGTGACCAGTGGAAAGAAGGCCCAGAATACTGAAATGAAGAATAACAGCCCTGCCTACAATGCATTTTGAACAAAAATTAATGTTAAATCCACTTTAAAATCTGACAGAAAAAAGGAGAAAAAAAAACGTAGACAAGGATAGTTAATTGCCTGATCTTGAAGCCGCTTAGGAGTTGAAACATCAGAATGCCACCAAAGCAAGCCTATGATTATCGCAGTGGAGATAACTTGTGTGACACGCAAACAGCTGAAGTATTCATGTCGCCTCTCCATAAATCCCCTCCTGAATAGAATTGAGAATTGCTCCCACCATGTTGCACCCAATTCCCTTGAATTAAATCTCGTATGCATATCAGGTTTACCATTTACCAGATCAGCTTTCAGGAGCTTATTACTCTTTTCTGACTTCCCTACTCTCGCTGCATAGGCTTCCACAAGGTACTGCATATGTAAAATTCCAAGTTAAGTTTGCTCTGCAGAACTGTTTCAACAAATAATCCGTAAAGAAAAGTGCAAGAAATAAAAATAACAAGCATTCAGATTTAGGTGACTTGTAGATAAAACTCTTACGTCCAAGGACGATGATAAAGAAGATTTCACTATAATCATAATGAAGCAAAGGAATTTCTAGAGATAACTTTCAAACCTTAATCACCAATATTCTGAGCTCTACATTAAAAGAAAAAAAAAGGGAAAAAATAACAAAGCTCTAATATAAATACTGGTTGCCCTATTGGACCTAAAGAATTCAGGACATAATTAACATTTTTTCTTAATCTTGAATCAGATACTGACCTCATGGACATCAACGGCTGATCGATCTATCATGTCAAGCCTTCCACTTCCGGATGAGAACTTGTTCTCCAATTCTAAAGGAACTGATTTGTCATTTATGTTTCCATTAGCGAGATCAATCAGAAACTCTGCCGGGTTCATTGCTATAAGCGGAGAACAACCAATAGAGGAGAAATACAGCATTGCTTCGGATGCTTTTCCAAAGTACAAGGAGCTACCTTTACCCAACAGAATGAGCTTATCGAACTTACTGAACAATCTACTAGATGGTTGATGTATCGTAGTCACTACTGTCTTTCCAGACTGAGAAACACCATCAATTAAGTGAACGGTTAAGACTAATTAATGAAGAAAGAAAAATTTGAAAGTTCTTTGTAGAAAGTGTTACAGTACCTTTGCAATGTTTTGCAGCATTTGGACAATTCGAAGTGCTGTTGTTGAATCCAGACCAGATGTTGGTTCATCCAAGAAAAGAAGCGATGGATCTAGCAGAATTTCATTGCCAATGCATACTCTTTTTCTCTCACCGCCAGAAATTCCCCTCACAAATGCTCCACCGATTATTGTATTCTGGCACCTGCAATCATCTTGATGTTTAGATTTTCAACCAAGTATCAAATATCTATTTAACATATTTGCATCCGCAAAACCTGAAGAATTCTTGTTTTCCAAATTCTGTGGAAGAAAACGTCAAAGAAAATGTTGATAGAAAATGAAAAATGTTTTCCATAACTAAACAGTTTGGGAATTTCCAAGCTACTATTTCTTGCTCTTCAATGAAGGCAACTTGAGCAAGTTGCAGCATCTTTAGGATAACCACTAAATTTGAAACTACAGAACACAAGTTAACCAATCCAAAGACAGCAACATGACGTGTCTTGAAGTGAATATGTTTTGTTTCTATTTTATTTTTGTCCCCAGCGACTCATTTTATGGATAAGCAAACAATACTGACAAATGATGTACATTTCAGACTTAGGTAAGATCTAATAATTCTGAAAGTAATTTTTTCATATACATAAAGATTCCTAAAGTAACTTAACCTAACACTTTTTAGTGATAATCCCATAGAATTAAATTCGATTCGGTTCGGGATATGTGGTATTTTGGGTTGACCACGAGCTGATCTTAGTATTTGAGCTCCCGAATCCTAACAAACGAAAACCATTTTTTGACCAGTATGATTTGTGTGAAATTGATCTGTGCCCTCTCGTATCATACATCACAAAAAAATAAGATAAGGAAGAAAGCACCTTTCAAGGCCTAGCTCACTGATAACATTGGTAACCCTTTCTTTTTTCTGCTGTATAGTTAAGGTACTGGGAAGACGGAGAAGAGCAGAGTATGTTAGAGTTTCTTTCACAGAAAGATGAGGAAACACAACATCATCTTGCGTCACAAAGCCAATCCTGTTTCATTTTCAAATTAAAATATCAATTACCCAATTACTAACAATTCAATACATTTATGAAATCACATATGCAGTATATATATGATTGCCAATTTAATTAATTACCTCCGCTTAAGGGACTTATTATATGGTTGGTCATTGTAAGTAATGGTTCCACTGTTGAATTTGACCCTTCCACTAAGCAGACTAATTAGAGTTGTTTTACCACCACCTGATGGTCCCATTAGAGCAAGAACTTCTCCTGGATGTACTGAACCAGTAATTCCATTAAGTATGAACTTCTCTGCATCTGATCTCTTCACACCCTTTACTGCTACCTTGTATTTGACATCTTCAAACTGCAAGACAGTGAAAATTTAAGTCACCACTTCGCCATCCTATTTTTTTAGAGATAAATCACAATTTTATGACTTTAATTAGTAGAAAAAAAAGTGGGACAATGAAAAAGCGAGTGGAAAGAAAAGAGGATCCATGGAATTTTTTTTAAAAAAAAGATGTGTAAAGATGATGAAAAAGTAAGAGGAAATAAAAAAAAACAAAAAATTAACTTATTTTTAGCTTTGGCTCTTCAATCATCTCAATTTTGAGACCACGATTTTCTTCATTTATCAATTGAAATGAATTTCAATTTCATAGTAAAATTAAATGTTACATTGACAAATTTGAATTTGAATATTCTCCATTTGATGATATCACCATAAACTTGACTCTATTTCAATTTTCAAATAGAGATGATCGGGATCCGTTGATTTGTACGAATGGGAAGAAAACATAATTCATCTCATTTTTCTTTTTTATTAAACAATAAAAAAATACTTTTCGGTCACTTTTCTTTCCTTCAACTATGTACTAATCATATAGCTATAGTCTTATTAAATGGGTGGGCGATGGGCCATTAAAATACCTTGAGAGACATTGGTAAAGTAGGTTCCAATTGTATTTTCCTCCACCTGCATGAATCTGAATCTTCCTCATAAGCTGGCGAAGACTGAACCATTGCAATCTCCCCTGGAGTTTAATTTAAGGTAACCCGTTAACTTGTCAGCATTCAAAAAGTTTATAATGAAAAGGGTGTTTTTTAAATAAAAAAAAAAATATAGGCAGCTAGCATTATGATCAATCAAATGTAGTAAATGGTTTTAGTTCCTTACTAGAATTTGGGCTCTGGAGTCTGGGGAAATCTAAGTTGTCATCTGAAGGGAAATGAACTGATCCAGATTGTGAGAAATAAGAGCCTAACCCATCGCTAGAAGCCCTAAAAAGAGTGGAGCCTTTCTCATCAAATCTTCCAGCCACCTTGTTAACAAGTTCATCTATACTGATCAAGAATTGAGTGCTCAGTGACTTTGCTTTGCATAATGAATTTTCGCGCCGCGGTTCTGTTGTCATGTCAAGGCTTCTCGTCCTTCTTATGCTAATTCTAAGTTCATTGTTGCCATCTCCTGGCTGATCAACTCTAGAGGTTTTGCTGCCAAATATTCTCGCGGACACGAAAATGGAGTCATCTCCAGTCCTAGAAAAATTTGCAGCTTCATTCAGCCCATCAAAAGTCCTCGATGGCTTCAATTTATGTTCTCCACACACCTCCATTTGTGACACACAACAGACTAAAACAAAAAAACAAAAAAAAAAACAAATTGTTTCATTAGTCAATTGTATAAATTCACATGATAAACAACATCAAAATTAAGAAGAATGTAATTAAAGAAGATTACTTGATTAATGAAACGATGTTGTGCAAGCTAGCAAGATAGAATTATACAGCAATATGCATGGATAGAGCTTAGCCTTGAGGATTTATATAAGCCGTCTCTTACTGTACCTGACATTGTACTCACACCAGTCAATTAATGCGTCCTATCAGTTATATCCGCAAACAACGCATACTTGTCGTCTATTTAATGCCTTTCACTGCAATGGCTAAAAGGCCTTATTTGTACTTCCCTCACTGAAAGCAACTTTTCAGATTGGAAGAAGTTGACAATGTGAAGTGTAATTCCAAAAAATATGAGATGTTAACAACAAAAACTCAGAAAATTAGTTAAGCCCAACTGTGGAGAGATTATTACATGTTCCTCACCCCATGAAACAGTGAATATGCACTCTGGTAATTCTTGAAAACTTGAGCTGTAATTCCTGAAAGAGAATAGCAGTATCAATATCAAACAAATCAGAGCCCATGATTTTCATTTGACAGTGAAGTATTTGAAATGTTTCTACAAGCGAACTTAGATGGAACCAAAATATTGGGCGGTGCCTTGAGTGGCAGGGCAGTCTGAGGCGTGAGAGCTATGTATCTTCTCTTTTTCTTTTGGAGGGTTGCGTGAGGGTAGGATGAAGCAGACCGAAACCGGTTCTGTATGGTTAGGTTCTGGTCACATTGCTTTCAACTACAAGGACTTCACCTCTCTGAAGTTTTAAATTCATGCAATGACCATTAGGGAAAATTACATAAACACCCACATAATCAACTGTTCTTTCGAGACTGTCTTGATCTTTGCAAAAAAAGACGGAACCAAGAATGTCAATTTGAAAAAAATTGGAAAGTAATTTTGGTAATTATTCTACAAATGATTCACTGTGCATCCCATCGGTTTACAAACCATACGATAGGACCACCAATTTGAACCACGCGTGATGAAATGAGGTAGACTTGTAATAGATAATTGACAGAAATTAAAGTACACAATTAAATGAGGTACGTACACATGGGTAATTGCATTTCCGATGCCTTCCGCAACCATGTCCTCTTTGCCGACAAGAGAAACAACTCAGCTACGCCAACTGAGGTCAGTCGGAGACTGCCTTTTCGTATCATCTTTATGAACTTACTTTTCTCGTGAAATATGTTGTGTCATTTTCCTGAAGCTGTTGTCATTTTCCTCACCCCAAGCAAATCACCACCTTGCTCTCTTATCACCATAACCGAAGATTAAATTAAATTGTAAATATATAATGTTTTCACCCTGTTTTGCTTATTTTTAATTTAAAATTAGACTTTTCCATAGAGGTGATATGTACAAATTTCTTAGTCGCTTGACCTTCCCTCAAAGTAAAAGTAAATTTTTAGTTTCCTTTTTCCTTTAATCATCAAGGTATTAGTACGAGTATCATGGTTTGAACATATCCGAATTGATTATCACATTTTTCTCGATTATAATTTAAATCTCCCGCGTCCAACTGGTAATCACACTTAATTAACTTGAATGAGACACAAATTGACACTAACCTCTCAAGCTTTCGTTTATGGTGGCTAAATTTGACCTATATTAAGCTTAATTTGCTGCTAGCTAATGGTTTTTTTTTTTTTCTTCCATATTGTTATTTTTTTATATTAAAAGAAATAATTGAATTTAAATTTTTTATATAAAAAAATTGGAAAGAGACCTCTAAATCAAAAGGCTCGAATCCTTTCTTTTCTGGCCTTTTTGGAGTACTTTCTTCTTGATCCAACAGCTTCGTCTCAAAAACAAAAAAGTGTGAAGCCCAACAGACCCAATTGAGCCTTTTGATTTAATTAAAGAGATTAAAACCAAAATTTTGGGCTACGCTAGTCTCCAAAGAAAAAAGGATCTTGGGTTGCATATATTGAGCCCATTTAGGAAAAGACTGAATCCTAAGGCTCCAAAGTCAGTTTCTCATTATAAAAAAAAAAAACCCAATTGCTCAAAATAGAAACTTTGTCATGATTGCATCATAATTAGACGATTATAAGGTTGAGATCACCATATTTTCAATAATTCCTTTTTACTTATGTTAAAACTTATAGGAAAAAATAAAAAAAAAATTGTTTTTATTGAATTAATAATTACCTTACGTGGATATTGTCATCACTACCTACTCCACCGTGACATATAGAGAATTTTTTATTAATGTTGTAGATCGACTAGAACTTACATTGAAAATTTTAAAAAATTTAATTAATAATTTTATTTTTTAAATTTTACACTTAAATATTATCATTTAATAAAATTATTTAAAATTATTAATAAAATTTTCAACGAACCAGTCAGAATTTTTATGGCACAAGACCCCTTCCACATAATGCATGCATATTCAAAAAGTTAGACGACCTCAAACATTCATAACACCACGAAACCGGACCACTTTCCCCTAAATACTCTTCTAACACAAGTAGTCATTTTCTCCGTTATTAAATAATCTCCTTTATTTCCATTGACTTGCTCTCTTTAAATATTTCTTCTCCTTCTCTCATACTCCTCACTTCAAAAATACAATAATAATAAAGCTTTTATTTTTATCGTTATCATATCATCATCATCACCGTCCTCTCTCCTTCTTCCTGATCTCCTCCTCCAATATTGTGTTTTCATCACCCTCCTTCAAATTTCAGCATGGATAATAACAATTCCTCGGATTTTTCTGTCAGCAGATCGCCCAGGAGAGAGCTTATGGGTCCTCGTCCGACCCCTTTAAAAGTCCAGAAAGATTCTCACAAGATCAAGAAACCCCCAATAGCACCACAACGTTTTCAACAACAAGAACAGCACCTACAACAGCAACAACAACCGCGACCTCCTGTGATAATCTATACAGTGTCACCGAAGGTAATCCACACAAACCCTAATGACTTCATGAGCCTAGTTCAAAGGCTCACTGGCTCATCGTCTTCTTCCTCTTGCTGCTCCTCATCAATAACAACAACAATAGCATTTAATCCAGTAAATAATAATAGTTGGGCAATATCACCAGCTGCAAGATATGCTTCAATAGAGAAGACTAATAAGTTGCCAGAAGGGAAAAAGCAAACGGGCGGTGATTGCATGGGGTTTGTGGAGGGATTAGAGATGGATCAAGTGATTGAGAGGACAAATAGTGTTTTTCCAGGGATCTTATCCCCAGGACCCACTTCACTGCCTCCGATATCGCCGAGCTTCTTTTCTCCGCTGTCTGATCCGAACTCGATCAGTTTCTTTCATGATTTGAGTCCAGTGCTTCATGGTAACAAGAATTTTATAGAGGGTAGTTTCATGCCTAGTCCTTCAAGCTTTGTTTCACCTTACATAATTTCTCCTAGTCCATCTATAGACCTCTTCAATAATTTCTTTGACTTTTGATTTATTCTTTTCTTGGGCGGGTAGGGAGATATAGAGCTATAGAGAAAAAATATATATTTATATTTTTAATCATTTTTTTGTTGGAATTTTGGGTTTTTGGAGATGAGGCCGGGTTTGTTTGATTTTCTTTTTGTATTTTCCAATGGTGAAGATGGCACAGAAGGTGGACTAAAGTGGTATTTTGATGTTTCCTTTTGGTTTGTTAGAAAGCTGGAGATTCTTAATGGCGTATTTATCTGTTCTTATTTCTTAATAAGTTGGTGAGTCACATTTATTGACAAATAAGAGGAATTTGGCCCAAATTTCTTGTGATTCTCATCGTTTTAACTTTTTGATAACATTTATTTCTCTTCTTGTTTGTATGCCTTTGCACCATGCATTTGTTCTTATCTTGGCCTCCTTGCAGAATGTGGCTATACTGTGTAAGGTACAACAGTGAACGGCATTAATGTATTGATGTTTACTTTGGTCCCTCGCTATTATGTGCTCGAAACACCTAAAAAAATTCTGCAGCTGAATACAGCTTTTACTACAGAAGTGGTAAAGTTGTAATTAAACATGATATATATCTTGGCTCGTATTATTGACCATGTCCAATCTAAGTACTTGACTTACAACTTAACCGCCTTTTTTAAGCTGGAAAACAGTCGATTCTCTCTATAAAAAAAAATGTTAATTGAGAAACAATCTTTCCTTTGAGACTTGTTTATTAGATCAATATGATAAGCACGGTCCTATTTAAATATCCGTCTAAAACGTTCTATAAATATTTTAAAATTTTAAATGATAATTATTATTCAAATTTTCAAATAGTTATTATTTAAATTTTAAAATAATTTTTTGAGTATTTATGATGAGTGTACGAATCATTATTCATATGATAAAAGTATTTTGAGGATTGAACGGGTCAATATTTTAAATCCGTTCGAAACTCTATTAGTAATGTTAAAGAATTTCGATATTGATAATATTATTTTTTGAGTCTCACAGTTGTCTTAAAATTATCAACAAAATTTCTTAAAATTATTAATGAAGTTTTGACAATATTTTAAACCAGGCCTTACCATTAATTTTGTGACAAATCATTGAAATGTACAAGAATATTGCACTCTAGAAGGCTAAGGGCATTGTTTTAAACCTGGGTTTGATGAGACACGCATCCCTCTAGGGCTCACAAAAGTCAAAAAAGTCAATAGTTGCTTTGATTAATTCTTTTATAATTAGCTTAACATTATTATGTTGTAAAGCTACAAGGGAGTAGTTACATGAAAGCACGCTTAGTAAGAAATTTCCAACCAAAGAAAGATCAAATTAATATTATTATATTATTAATCAATTTTTTGATTTGGCTTAGCAAGATCAAAAATAAAGAAATTTTGTTTAATCTGAATCCATGAATGATATATAATAAAAAGATCTATTTCATTTTTGAATTTTTTTTTTTCATATTATTAAACGGTGAGATGGACAATTGTATCATATATCTTTCATTGATATATACTAAACAAAATATTCTCCAAAAACTGACTGAATATAAACCTAACACATGGAAACATTTATTAGATTACATGTTGAAAAAGCCCCACTATACTACTGACCACGAAAAATACATCAAATTGATTCTACTACCACATTTTCAGAAAATGACTATCAATTAAGAATGGCTTAGTGAATCGAATTCAATTATTTCACAATGACTATATATATTATTTCACAAATTGTAAAATAAAAAAGAATGAAAATAGAGATGAGGAAAAGAAAAAAAAAAAAGATCGAACCATCAAAATGAACCCATGACTTTAGTTAGATTAAATATTTCTCATGTAACTGGTTCGATTGGGTTTAAAATTTATAAGAAGTTCAAAGTCAGATTCACTTCAACTAAAGCATTTAAAATTAATTTCAAACTCAAGGCCGAACCGTGTATATATATTATTAATTATATTTAATTTTATATGTAAATTTATTATGTTGATATTGATATTAAATACATTTTTAAAGCTTATCAATATCATTCATTATGAATATGAATTTGACCCAAACCTAATTTGAGATTCAAAATGGCCCAAAACTTAAAAGCACACCTAATTCAAGATTTAAAAATCAAAAATAGCTGACTCGAACACAATATATCCTCTCTACCTCGCTCGATTGCCACCTCGCTTTTGCCGTATAAATGGGCCATTTGGATGAACGTCACATCTATGGGCTTATGCTATACGACAAGATAATGAAGCTAAACATAAGTCAGTTTGAGCTCTTGACCTAGCGGTATGAACCACGCTTAACTTGCAAGAGGTTTGAACTTTGAAGTTTAATTCCTCAGATAGTTTATTCTGATCTGAAAGGAAAGCAGTTTAGACAGAATCATGGGACAACCTTATTTTGCCCTTTTTGCCCAAAGTTCCTTTTCTTTTATTTTTCACCTGATAATATAACCTGGGTTGCGACCAAAACATACATAACCTGTGAATGTACTAATTCAGTTTTAGATGGTAATAACATATTAATGCTATGGGTTTCTTATTTTTACCAACAAAAAAAAAAAAAGAGAACACAAAGTATTTGTACTTTTCAAATATCATAATTGAATCATGTAAGTTTGGCATTCACCTTTACTTTTTCTATGCTTTGAGAAAAATGCGAGCGAGAGAGAAAGCAACAACTTACATTATCAGTCTCCAAACTAAAATAAATGGCACGTTTTTTAATCTAACTGCACTACCAATATCAAAGTAATGTGTTTGTATGACCCGAGCCTTTTGACCTAGTGGTCAATCACCTTCGATCCTTTTCCCTGACAATGTCCAAACATATTATACACTATCTTAATATCCGAAGTTCAAGTTGCAGTTCCATATCCTGTGCATGTTAACCTAATTCTAAGCATGCATTGTTACCCTAACCAGCTACACAAAACTTCCAGGCCACGGGGTAAAGCGAAAGAAAAAAAAACACAGACTTAAGAATAACAAAATAGGGCCACCCTATACAGATTCTGACTAACAATCATGCCACCGATGTACGAAATGGGGAATACATTGAACCAGAACCTTTACTACCACAGTTGCTCAATGGACTAAAATGACTCCTTGAATTCCAGTTTGAAGCCTTTGGGTTACCTTTCTCCTCTCCAGGAACTACAGCTTGAAGATGCGAAGAAGCTTGCTTTCCCTTGAACACACCCCACAAGTAAAACTTACATTGGAATCCTGCAAAACAATTATTTTGTTTCTTTTTCTTTAAGCCGATTCAATTAATCCCAACTTTGCAGAGACAGATTTAAATTGTTAACAAAAACGGGCAAGAGATGTCAATAGCAAATAGAGATATTTGGACTCACTCCACAATTCAATTGGCAGTTGGACAGAAGTGAATAGTAAGAGTTCCACATTTTCAACCATAGCTCTCATGGCAAGGTCCTTCTGTATTATTTCATCCACTAGAGAGTCAAAAACCTTTTCAACTCTGTAACAAAGAATAAAAAATTGTAATCGGATTGGGAAACAAAACAAGAAACCAATGTGACAATTCATAGCTACCAGAAACTCAATATGCCTTGGTTTTGAGGTACAGGTACGGGAACGTGATACGTTACCCACCCGATACGCGATACGTTGGGGGTAAACTTAAATGGTTAAGAACATGTATAAAATTAGTGTATTAGATGTATTTACGAGTACATATTAAATAGAGCTGTATTCATTATAATAGTTAAGAGAATAACATGAGTTTTGACAAAATGGTGAAGTCAATAAACATAATTTAGAAAACATAAATTTAAAATAAAGTATGAGCATTCCCTTATTCTTTTCTTGTGTCTATAAATCTTTCTTCTTCTTTCAGCTATAAGTCTTGTAAAAAATTTGGATAGTCAATTTTAAGGATCGAGTAGCGAATATACCACAAATTGGAACATAGGATCCGAATCACAGTTTAAGGATCTTGGTAACTATATGTCATGTTTGCCGAAACCATTACCTTTCATTGTTTGGAAAGAAATAAAGAGCAATACTGTCATCGCTTGGCCCCCACTTCCCAAAACCTTTTGGCCATATATCAGACCTTGGAAGCAATTCTGGACAAAGCAATTTAGGTAACAACCTTGCTGTGTCATAAACTTTTTGGCATGCTAAGCTGGACAAATGCGCTACAAGCCCACCAATAGTGCCAAAGTTCTCGTGACACAGACTGAAACATCCCCTGCCAAATAAGACGAGCTCACAAGTTTGCACCTTAATCAGGCATACAAGCAGAATAACTCCCCCAATAAATAAATAAAATTCTTACCTCCAGATTGGTTCAATGATAGGCTGTGCAGGGACATAACTACTGCATCCTGAGAATTTGAATTGGTCATTTGTACCAGCTACAGAGGTCTTAATTCCGCAAGATTCAGCCTCCTTGTCAGAGTTTCCCATATGCAATTGCCTATCTCCATATTCAAGTTCTGGGATATTTGAATGGTGATTTGTAACTACTTGTGAGGTTTTAGTTTTAACCTCTTCATCAGAGCTGCCCACATTTAGTCCTCTTTCTTCAGGGACAAAAGAATTGTCTTTTGGGATATTTGAAAGGTCATTGGTAGTGACAAGAGATGTATTAGCTTTAGCAGATTCAGCTTTTTCACCAGAGCTCGCCCTACCTGGTTCCCTATGATCTTTTTTATGATTCCCTGTACAATGCACCTCAAGGAGTTCAATAGGAGGGCTACTTTCAGGTCTATGAAGCTCTGATCTAGCCAATGAGTGAGTAATAACCTTCCTCTTCTTCTTGTTCTTCTTCTGGGATTCAGCCTCCCTATCAGAATTGCCTCCATTCAATCGCCTATCTCCATAGTCAAGTTCTGAAATATTTGAATGGTCATTTATTTCATCAGAGCTGCCCGCATTGGTAGCGACCAGGGATGTTTTAATTTCAGCAGGTTCAGCTTTTTCACCAGAACTTTCAGGCCTATGAACCTCTGATTTAGCCAATGAGCAAGTAATGTCCTTCCCCTTCTTCTTGTTCTTCTTCTTTTTTGAGAAGTACACATTCTTAATTTTTTTCTTCTGGGTCAATCCAGACTGGGTTGCTTGGATAGTTTCTATTCTGTCAGAGCCACTTCTCCTGGCTGGAAGAGAGCTGAGATTGTCAAAAGTAGATGGTTTTGCAACCTTTGGTTCACAATCCTCGCAAAACCAAGTCACGTATTCCTCAAAAGTTGCTGGCAATATATCTAAGCAATAGCTGGACAACAGGGAACGGTATATAAATATTAAAAAGAGAGAGACAAACAGAATAAGTGATAACAAAATAAAACATAAAATCAAATGTTGTGAGTGAAGATTATACCCAGCAGCACCACACAAAGAATGACATTATTCCATTTTCTTTTTTTTACTTAAGTTTCCAGGTAAATAAATTTCAATGCATATGATTGAATAGTGGCACTCAATAATGAGTGCGCCAAATTTTCAACTATGCATCCTATTAACTACCATTGATCCCAAAAGCTTAAGCTGATAGGAAATGGGCCAACAATGTATATCAAGCTCATATATGTTTTAACACTCCCCCTCACGTAGCCCCAGAGACAACATGGGCCTAGCACGTGAAGCTTGAAACAGATACAGAGACCAAACTATGTATTTATCATAAACAGAGTTATTAAGATTCGAACACAAGACCTTTGGCTCTAATATCATGTTAACTACCATTGATCTCAAAAGCTTAAGTTGATACGAAATGGGCCACCAATGTATATAAAGCTCATATATGTTTTAACACATCCATATCATGCAACAATTCTATTCTAAAGAAAATTTCAAGCCTTGAATACAGCGAAAGTAGGGTGCCTATTCAGTTCAAAAAAAGTCTAGCGTCTATTTTATGAGCAAATGGTATCCATAAGACCAGTATCAGCTTTTCTGCTGTATAACATAATAAAACAGTCAAGAATGTAACTCACCGATGGATAGCATAAGCCTGACACTTGTCACAATAAATTAAAGCCACGGTGAAGCCTCCATCACCACACTTCTGACAAACAGTCACCTGAAGCAACAAAAGCATACAGTTACTGCAGGCTAATTATGCAATATTAATGGCTTACTCAGCATAAAACCACCATTTCAAGGCCCCACAACCTCCATTAATTACAACATAAAACTATTCCCGCCTGAGATAGATAAGCATATGTCAAATCACCAAAACATCATGAAATTACAGACAACATTTCAAATGACAGAAAACAAGCTATAACATGCATCCCATTCAACACATTATCGTAAAACTGTTCTGTGGACGCAAGAATGTGCATGTTTGCATCAGCTAATGAAATAATTATTTGGGGCACGTGCGCGCGCACACAACCAAATGTATATCTAAATGTCTAATGGTGTAGATTAGCCCTAATTAAGCCCAAAAAACTGCACTTAGTAGAAAGTCTAATTTCTTTAAGCTCTACAGGGTAACTGCCAGATTTCATTGCGTAGCAGAGAACAGCTAGTGCAACACAAACATTCAGGCAAAGAGACTGACAGAGAGACACACACACACACTCAGAGCACAACATTCAATTACCAGAAATAATTTGTTTCTACCAGAAATCTATGGGTTTTTTTACAAGTAAGTATTTATTGAAAGGGCACCAAGGGGGTGCCAACCCCTAAACAAACCTGTTTACCAGACAGGAACTCTATCAAGTCTATGAACTCGTGTTCATTTACAAAAGAATGCCCATTAAACCAAAAACTAAGGGTGTGAAACTACCAATTCTTCAAACAATCCCAAAGGATTCTCTTCCCCATCAAAATCTCTTCTACTTCTTTCATTCCAGACTACCCAAAAATAGAGTGGAAATAAAGCTATTGCTTTTCTCAATTTTTTAGAACCACGGATGCCATTCCATGCCCAAATCTCCTCAAAAATAGATGCGGCCCCAACCCAAGAAACCCAAAATTTCGAGAGCCAAATCTCAAAGATGCCTAGTCCAAGAACACCATAACAAGAGATGATTAGCGTTCAACTCTAGGTCATTCTTGTAAACTCTGGTTTGATGGAAGGAATGAACGCTCTCCTCTTTCTTTCTCTCTCTCTCCCCCCTTTCAATTCTTGGATTAGTGTTCATGACAATCAGCACAGCCAAAAAAATTCAACTTTCCATCCATAATATATTTACAAAGTCTCTAGGTACATATCAGCTGCTACTTTGATTGGAGGAATGGATCTCTCTCTCATTCGTGCGTTACTGTTCATGGCAATCAAACAACCTGAAAAACTTCAACTTTCCAGCCATGATATGTTTCCAAAACCCTCTCTCTATCCATTCGCGCATTACTGTTCATGGGAATCAGACAACCTAAAAGACTTCCAACTTTCCATCCATACATTTCCAAAACCTTCTCTACCATGACCTATAACAGATCCTAATCCACATTTCTTAGCCTTTTGTTTTTCCTTTTGACATCAATCAACCCCAAGAAAATTATCACAAAACTCATCCTTTTGCTGCTGCCAGAAAACTCCAAGAACCATATTCTTAATTCCAAAGTTTTTTTGTCATTAAACCTCTAGGCTCTATCAATTAAAACCCAAACTTTTAAAATGAACACTCTTCCCCCCCCCCCCTTTTTTCTTTACTATACCTGTTCATGGCAATTAGAACAGCGCAAAAAAATATGTACCTCTATTGTTTCCTATAATAAGCCCTAATACCATTTCTTAGCCATTTGTTTCCCATTTCCTGTCAATCCACCCCATGAAATTTATCACAAAACTAATCCTTTTTCTGCAGCTAGAAAATTCCAACAACCATGTTCTTAGTTCCAGTTTTTTAAATTAAACCTTTACCAATTGAAACAAACATTTTCCTACAAATCCTAAACCTCTAAACTAAACAAACCCAACCCAAATCCTTTATTTTCCAATCTTTAGCCCACCACCAAACCATATAAAAAGGTAACTACAATGTTTCCTAGGTCATGTAATCACTGTAATTTGGTTCAAGAGTAACAAACAATGCAGTACAATCTCAAAAAATAGCATCATGATATTATTACACAGAGCCCATGCAGAAAGAATTACGGTAGCATTTTGGAAGTTAAACCACACTAAATTAGTACTAACAACAACAATGTATGTCCTGCACAAAATGCAAATATAAAAAGTTTCCAACCCCCACCAGGAAGGAGAAAGAAAGGCGGGAAAGGAGAAACAGCTTGCAATGAGCAATGAGAATGCAGGGACAAGATCCAGGAGAAAAACACCACATCAAATAACAAATAACAAATAACAAATAATGAAGTGGAAACATGGTCTTAGAACCATATTCTCCCTCCCTAAGTGACCAATACGTAGAGCGATTCACGGATAAAAAGCGGGAGCGAGAGCATGAAAGCTTTGTCTTTCATCTTTAAGGCTTTAATATTATATTATTTTATATTTATATGATTAAAAAAGATCCAATTAGTATTATATTTAATATTTTGATAAGAAGTTCAAAAAAACTTTTAAAAAAAATTATTAATATACTAACTTCAATCATTTATTTACCATTTTTAAGAAATAAATAGAAGGTTTCAAAGTTAAGGTTGCGAAATTCTAACTTCGTAATAAATTGTAAAAATAATAAATAGAAAAGTAAAGATTTTTTTTAACATTCTCATGCTACCTGGTCGCTTGCACCATGGAAAAAGTTATTTTAAAGTTCATTTGGATCATAAAAAAAATATGAGCTACAAGCATAGACCAGGAATATCTAATCCACATCGCCAAACACTTCATTTCTTTTTTTTTTTTATAAGTAAAAATGTATATTAAGAACGCACCAAGAGGGTGCAACCCATTTACAAATATTTTCTGTAGGAAATAAACTCTAAAAGCTCTAAAAGACCAATATCGTTCACAAAAAAAATTTCTTTAAACCAAAACTTAAGGGCTTTGAACCAACTATCTCTAATTATATCAAAATTTCGTTCAATGCCCTCAAAAGCTCTACGATTCCTTTCATTCCACACTATCCAAAATATAGAGAGAGAAATTAAAGAGTAAGCCTTTTTTAGCTCCTTCGAAGCCCGAAACCCACTCCAGACCCATAATTCATCTTTCACGTAGCCAGCGAACACCCAAGAGACACCCAAAATACTATAAACCATCACCCATATAGCCAAGGACCACTCCATCAAAAGATGAAAAAGGGACTCGGTGCAACTTTTGCAAACGAAGCACCTATTAAGAATCCCTCTCCCCCTTCTTTGCAAGTTGTCTACGGTGAGAATTTTCACCCAAACGTCTTCCCAAGCAAAAAAACACTTCTTTAGGGGCATGAGAACACCAAATTGTCTTCCATGAGAAATTGAAAAAGCCTTCTGAATCATCCCCAAACACTTCATTTCTAACCTAGAGATACTCATTACCCCCTTTTGATCTCTCAATTGCGGCTAAAAAAAATAGAACTCTCTCAATCTTCTCTCACTTCCCGACTTTCTCTCTCTCTCTTCTGTAACTCTTCATTCTCCCTTCTTAGTAAGTTTTTATACACAAAATTGTAGCAAGCTCTCCCTTCCATTTCTCATTTCCATAACTATGCCCTCATCCAGGTGAAAAACGTTGCTACTTCATGGATATCCAGCTGATCTGCAGTGATCCATGGAAACCACGGATTACATTCGTGTCCACCTCCATTGAGGGACGGATTTGGGCACCTAGCTCCCTCCTTTCCATAACAAGGGCCCTCTTTGGAAAAGCTCAAAGATTAAAAAAGTGTATTAATTGCATTCAAACTATTTAAGATGGGTATTAGAATATCAATTTTTCCCTTACATTAAAACTTTGTTTTTCTTTACTTGACTAGTTGGAATAATAATGAAAGGTATTATTCAAATGTTGATGATGTTCAATCTTTGACTTTTGACTATGGAAAATTGTTTCGGGACATTCCAAAATGGAAACGGAGACAAATTTAATGGGGCATAGGGAGTAATATGGTAGAACATGCAAGTAAAAATGGGAATAAAAACGAATTGATAGAACAAAGGGTCCAAGTTTCCTACTTTGAAAGTTTTTAAAGAAAAATTGGTAGAATTCATAAATCATATCCAAAGTAGTGATCCATATCAGCTATACCAAGATCAACTTTGTGCAGCATATAGAACTGTGACTGCATTGGTACGGCAGATGTTATTTTTAGGCTTTAGAAAGCTTTAATCCAGTAACAACCTAAGCCTTCCAGATACAGATCAACCAATACAAAGCCTCCCACTGAAATTGACATCACTCAGTAAATGTTTATAGACAAGGTGGAAACACAAAGAAAGCACGTCTAGAACTCTCGTAGATTACTAGCTAAGTTATGAAATTTGCTAAACTAGCTTCAATTTCTGATTACAAAAATCATTTGGACGTGCATTTTTAAGCTTTAACTCAATTTCAAGTCATCCCCCTATCCACTGGCATACACTTTACCTCAAGGTTCGTGAACTACAACTTATCAAAAAAAAAGGTTTGTGAACTACAACAAGCTTTCAATCTGGATTTGCAGAGACCGTGGTACAAAGAATTCAGAGATAATAAAAAAAATACCAGGTCAGAGTATTCAATTATTCACATATGAACAAACTATCTAAAACAGAAGAAAAACTAGTAGATATAAAATCATAGATTCTGACTTAAAAGTCCTGATTTATCTTTTTATTAATGCAAATAACTATTAAGCTCAGACATGTGGATAGACCTTTCACACCTCTAGGAAAAAAGGAATTATTGACTGAACAAGACTATCGGGCACATTCACATTGCGCTCATGCATGTACGATCTAACCATTCTAACACATAATGTCAAATCTAAAAGATTCTTCAAATTGAAACATATAATAGAAATCCAAATAATTCACCATGTATATCCCAGCTAGAGAACCCCACATTCTTAGCATAGTTCACATACAATACTAAAACAACATTGATTCAACAAATTCCAAATGCTTATAAAATTCACAACTTTTTTTTACCAACAAACCTCAATGTCTGCCAAAAAAACTTATTTTGGGCACGAAAATTACACCTTTACCACAGACACTTTTAACTTTGCTCACATACGCCCGTACAAATTTATCTGCTTGAGTATTCAAGACACAGAATTAGATCAATACCAAGACTATATAACCAACAATTCGCACAGGAAGAGTACGCAAATTTTCAGGTGCATTTTAAGCACTCCAAATTCCACATATTTGCAAACTAGAACCCCAAAATCACTACCTAGTCCTTACACTCTCAATATTCATTCAAAACCAACCTTAAAAATTCTGCTAAACCATCACAGAAAAAGACTCAAACCCCTTTGCCCACTCACCAAACACAACCAATCTTTTGGACCAAGGATACAAATTAAAACATAGAGAAAGAACAAAATAGACAACCGAGAAAACAAAAATTAACTGAAAATTAACAAAGCAGCTAAAAAAAAGAAAGTGGAAAAAAAGAGAAAAGAAAGAAAGGAAACCCTCACCATAGTGAAGAGAAAGACAACAGCCCACCGTAAAACCCTTCAGTTTCGTCGAGAGACAGCACATGAAACTGAGAAACCTGGAACAAAAGCAGTCAGTTAATATAGGGTTTTGTTTCATAGAAGAGAAACCCACTCACACAATCACAACCCCCATCAGTAACAGTGAACTAAACAGTCTAATCTCGCTTTGCTTTGTCTTTCATTTTTTTTAAAAACGATTGACTACAACTTTTGTGGAGGAAATACGAACGGAAAAGGGAAAAGTAGCTTTCACGGGATATGCACGGTCGCACGGGAAAAAATCTAGATTTTCTCTATATAGGTGTAATTAAAAATCTTTTTTACTATGGTACCTTTCATTTTATTTTCCAGCTGTTCTTAATTTCTAAATTAAGGAAGTTTTTTATTTGGAAGATAAATTAAGGCATTTTTGTATCAAATCAAATTAAAAAAGTCATTTTTATGGAGATTTGATATCATAGATTCGATTTTGAGAAAAAATTTCAATATTACAAAAAAGTTAAATAATGATTTTGGTATTTAAATTTTTTAAAATAATTATTATTCAATTTTTTTGTGATTATTAATAAATATTCTCAATTTTATGATTACGACTCCATAAAATTACCATTTATTTTTATCATATAGATGCAACATTGTCTCTTTTCTCTTAAAAATAGAAAAAAAATTAACATGAATTATAGTGTATCATGATTTCTAATCATGGTCTCTCAATTCTTCCTCTTATTTTCATCTTCAATGATTAAGCATAAATGGAGCTAAAATATTTTGATTAATCTGTAACTATTTTATGTTTTTTTAACAGCCAAGAAAACATAACTTCACTAAAACAAAGTTACAGAAACGACAATAATAAATCAGTCCACACAGTCGCCAGTTACAATAGTACTAACGTGAGAAATTGTGAAATTAGTTAATTTTTTATTTTAAATGAATGTATATTTTCAATATCTTTTATTTCTTCATTTTGTTTGAAAGTATGAGGAAAATTATATTTTTTTCTATTTTTCTTTATATACAGAGTAGTACTAATTTCCTATTAGATTGTTTTTTGTACAACTATATGTTGTTGTTCTTTTTCTAATAGTATTAGATAAATATCTTCTATATAAAAAGCTATACTGAAAGTTTTTGGTGTATTGAGAATTTGGGGTTGTGAGTTTGTCAGATTAATAATTTTATTTGTTTTAAATTTGTTGTTAAAGAATAGTAAAATTGTGAGTTTGTTAGTGACGTAGACAAAAAAAGTTGTTAAACTACGTTAAATTATTGTGATTGATATTTGTTTATTTACTTATTTAATTATTATAAAATTGAATATTTAGATTTTAGAGTTAAAATCTCAATAAAGCAAACACATCAATCTCATGTTGAAGTCAGTCACATTCCCTCCAAATCTCCAATCACATTCCCCTCAATGCACATTCCCATTGTAAAGCTTCATTCTGTGAACTAATCACATCCGTTAGTTTAAAAAAGTTTAAGTGATCGAATGGATATAAAAGTAGATTTCTTTCTAAATAAATAAATCAAAAAATAAATTTCTTTCCATGCATGCTTATTTGCTACTAAAAATATGAGAAATTAAATAAAAAAATACATCTCTATTCACTAAAAAAGTAAACATGTGTAAGTCTTTCACACTGAAAATGGAAAAATAAAAAATATCGGATTCACCAAGGATTATTGAAATCCTAAACCTGATTGTGTTATTTATTTCTACTATCATTATATATTTTTAACAAAATCTCCAAATTATGTAAATTTTCATGTTAATTAAATATTTTTTTATCAAAAAATATTTTTAAAACAGATTAAATAATATACCTACAAATTTCTTATTAATAATGTAAGAATTGTCACAAAACAATTCATCCCAAAATTATCCATAACAGGATTGTAGAACACTCAATATGATATAATTAATCTTACAATGTACCTATTTTGGACTCCACACCGCGAAAATCAAAGATCCTCACGTAATCACGCAACAAGAACGTCAAATCTTGAAACGGTTAGTCCAAAGAAAATAGACTTGATTTTTCCTCTCCTTTCTCGTCTTGTTAACTGGTTTCTTAATAAGATAAAAATATTGTATAGTTATGATCGAACAGGATGGGAGAGACTTAGCCATCACCTATTATATAGTATCCCAAGGGGTTGCTCATCAAAACCCTAATGGGCTACTACGGCTCACACTAATCAGTCCACAACACATATATAGGAGTTAGGCTCAATTAACAAATCATCTTCTATGGACTCCCTTTAACTCTTACCAATAAACCAATCACTTTGCGTTTTTTTTTTTTTTTAATCAAAGCCCAAATCTACAAATAATGTAAGCCTACCTTTATAGGAAAATGACAACATTCTCCCACTTGAGAGATATTAAATGTGGTTAGTTTTAAAAAACAAATTTATCATTTTAAAACGACTCTCATGCTAAGATAAATATAAAACCTTATATATGCACACTTTAAAAAAAAAAATTAGTCTGACTACTCAAATGTCAATTCGGTCCAATAAAGCCTTTAACCTCGAATCATAGCGATAACTACATTATTTAGCGACACATGACTTTCCATGATTACATGAGCCAATCAACTCTATCGATATGGATTTAGTGTGGTAGTGTGACAAGAAAATTAGCATATTTATGAGATCTCAAAATATCAATTTTACTTGTTGGTCATTATTTTCTCTTCCTTAATGTAGCACAAGCATATTTAGAAAAAATCTTTATGGTTCTAATACTGAATTTGTATGTCTCAATAATAACTCAATATCTCAAGATAACATTGAAACGACCCATCCCAGGTTGGCTACTCCCGAAATGGTGTCATCACATTTTGAGAATCCCAGTACGATACATATATGCAACAATAAAAATAACGCTAACAAAAAAATTTTAATTTAATTCTCAAACCTCAACAATAGGAGGTCCATAAATCTGATATTAACTTACATATAATATACAACATAAGATGCATGAATATTTACAAATATTTATTTTATTTTCTCACTAGTCTGAAGATATTGACACATACGTGGCTTACGGATATTGAATCCATCTGACTTTTGATCCCCCAGACTCTTTGTCCTGTCTGCTAACTGAAATTATTGTACAATGAGGGATGAGCTTCACAAGCTCAGTAAATTAAATTTACAAAAAGTATTCCAATTTCATAAATAGACCGTTAATATTTAATAATTTATTTGTCCTATAACTGGATAATAGTATAATGTCTAACATTTAAATAATTCTCATATTATCATATTTCTATGTTTTTTTCTCTTTTGCTCACTGTAATTGTCTATCTCTAGGAGACTCATCCATCTATAAATAATTTCACCATACTATGCCACACATCAGCATTTCGATAATGCAAGCAATAATTTAAAACAGATGTAATGCATAAATGATTATGATGGAAACGTCTTCCCACCTGTCGATAGGCTATTATTAATTTAGACCAACTACCTTCCTGGTTCTTTCATTCTCATTTAGACCAGTTGTCTTCCCGGTTCTTTCATTCTCATAAAACTGGCTGCCTTTCCGGTTCTTTCAGCTTGTCACGGTTGCCACAGAATTCATTTCCAGTATATACCAACTGGCATGGTTTTTCAAATAGACCGGCTACCTTCCCGGTTCTTTCATTTTCATTAGACCGACTGCCTTCCTGGTTCTTTTCTTTCTCATTTAATACATATGTATATGAGCGATAAGAAGAAATATACATATAAACAGTAATATAAAAACAATATATAAATTCAAAACACTTAAATTGGCTATCCTGATTATTCTCAAATTTATATAACAAAAATTCCACTAAATTCTTCTCATCCCCAAATCACATCAAATAATCCATTAAAGCTTGTCAAGATCCACTAAATTTTATCCCGAATCATATCAAATCATCCATCAAATCTTGTCAAGATCCACTAAAATTCATCTCATCAAAATTCGTATTAAAACATCAATATAACTCATCAAGAATTTCACTTATCGCTTTGATTATTAAATCAACTTATTATTCCAAAAATATTATTTCTCTCCTAAAATTTTTCTATATGTCCAAAATTCGTATCATAATTATCAACCAAATCTTTATCTATCACCACAATATAAGCTAATAATTTATTTTAATATTATCATTAAATTTTTCATTTTTATTTAGACTACTTAAAGTAAATCCAACTCATCACGTAGCACTTAAAGCTACCCGTGGATCACCTCCTTGCCTTTCCCGTTCTTCTCAGAAATTTTCACCAGTTGTAAATCTGTAACACCTGACATCATATTTATATTTAGTTTATAATTTATTCTTCAGTTCGTTATAAACAACACATTTTGAAAATTCCCACTTTAATTTCCTAGAAAATTCATAAATGCAAAAAAAATTTAAAATAAACATTACTTTATTACCTTCTGTTATTCTGATAGCTTCCTGTGACTTTCTATAAAATATTTCCGAAAATTCCTTCAAAATTTTGTTCTTTCAATATTCCTTTGAGCTCCCAAATGTTTTAAGAAAACAGATGAATTACATGAAACTAAACGAAATCCCTTCGCGTAACTTGCCTGAACCTATTATATATATATATATATATATATATATGAAAGCTTGGGCTGAAAACTTCAGCAACTCCCCCTCCAAAGGTGTCCACAGTCTCCACGTTGTGGAGACGTGTGAGGCATTTACAAATGCCTTATGAAATTGGCAGCATGTATTACACGTGCTACCCACCCTTTTTGATTTAGAAAATTGGCAGTAGGTATTACACCTGTTGCCCCTCCCCCTTTTTTACTTCTTTTTTTCCTTCTTTTTCTCTTTTGTTGCTCCTGGGACATTCTAGCACTTTTTTCTTTTTTAACACTCTTATTTTATAAACAAGGGTATTACAATTCTACTCACCTTACAAAAATTTTGTCATCAAAATTTCATCACTAAAATCAAGAAAAGAGTTAGGGATAATCTTTCCTTATTCTTGCTTCATGTTCCCACGTAACTTTTTCGACATCTTTATTTTGCCATAATACTTGAATCAAAGAAATGACTTTATTGCACAAGACTTGATCCTTTCTGTCTATTGTTCTGACTGGTACTAGTATAAAAGTCAAATTTTTCTGAATTTCTATCGCCTGATTCGAGATATTATGGGACTCATCGTGCAAGTACTTCCTCAGGAGAGACGCATAAAAAACATTATGTAATTGCTTTAATTCCAGAGGAAAATCCAAACGATATGCTACGGGCCCAATTCCCTCAATCACCTCATAGGGCCCCATAAATCTTGGGCTCAACTTTCCCTTCTTTTTAAACCTCAACACTCCTTTCCACAGAGATATCTTCAAAAATACCCAATCACCAACTTGGAACTCGAGAGGTCGTCTTCTTTTATTAGCATATCCTTTCTGTCTGTTTTAAGCTGCTATAAGGTTCTCCCTAACCAGTTTGATCCTCTCAGTAGTCAAGTCTATCATTTCTAGGCCATATATCTTTCTCTCTCCAACTTCTTCCCAACATACTAGAGTTCTACACCTTCTACCATATAAAGCCTCGAAAAGTGCCATCCTAATACTAGTTTGATACTGATTATTGTATGCAAACACGATCAAAGGCAAATAAGCATCCTAGCTCAATGAGAAACTCAGTACACTTGCCTTCAACATATCTTCTAGTATTATGATGATTCTCTCTGTCTGCCCATCAGTTTGTGGATGAAAAGCTGTACTAAACTGTAATTGCGTATCCATAACTTCTTGGAAACCCTTCCAAAATCTAGAGGTAAATTTAGAATCTTTATATGATATGATGCTCAAGGGTACTCCATGTAATTTTACTATCTCTACTACATACAACTCAACCAACTTTTCTAGACACCAAGTAGTTTTAATAGGAAGAAAATGTGAAGACTTAGAAAGTCTATTCACTATAACCCATACAGCATCATGCCCTCTCTGGGTACGGGGAAAACCAGAGACAAAATCCATACTCACATTTTCACATAGCCACTCAAGTACTGGAAGAGGTTGTAATAAACCTACTGGATGTCTATTCTCAGACTTTACCTGTTGACAAGTCAAATATCTAGCAATGTATTCTGCTACATCCTTCTTCATCCCTGACCACCAATAATTCTGTTTCAACCCCATGTACATCTTATTATTACCTGGGTGCATGGAATATACAGAATCATGAGCCTCTTTTAATATCTTCTTTCTAATCTCCACATCATTAGGAACACAAACTCTATGCCCTAATATTACCATATTATCTTCTCTAATTCTAATATCGGTTGACTTCCCACTCAACACTTCCTGCCTACTTTTCTCTATCCCTTTATCTTTACCCTGCAGCTGTAATAAACGATCAATAATAGGAGATTGTATCACCATATTTGCCATTAATACTCCTCTATCATTGACACTCAATTGCATTCTCATTCTTCTTAATTCTATCATCAGGCTAGAATTATGACTCCCAATAGCAACTAATCTACCTGTAGCCTTTCTACTCAATGCATCGGCTACTACATTAGGCTTTCCTAGATGATAGTGAATTGTACAGTCATAATCACAAATCAATTCCATCTATATCCTCTACCTCAAATTCAACTCCTTCTGGGTTGGTAAATGCCTCAAGCTTTTATGATCAGTAAAAATTCCACACTTGGCTCCAAATAGATGGTGTCTCCAAATCTTCAAAGCAAAAACTATGGCAGTCAATTCTAAATCATGGGTCGGGTAATTCCTCTCATGGTTTTTCAGTTGCCTAGATGCATAAGCTATAACTCTCCCATGTTGCATCAACACACATCCCAACCCCTGATGTGATGCATCACTATAAACCACAAATCTTTCATCACCAGAAAGAAGCACTAATACTGGGGCAGTAATCAGTTTTTCTTTCAACAGCTGGAAACTTTTCTCACATTCCTCTGACCACCTAAACTTCACATCCTTTCTGGTCAATTTAGTCAAAGGTCCAGAAATCATAAAAAAATTTGGATAAATCTTCTATAATAACCAGCCAACCCCAAAAAGCTTTTTAATTTCAGTTACACTCGTGGGTCTTTCCCAATTCAATACTGCTTCTACTTTTTGTGGGTCAACTGCTATCCCCTCTCCTGACACAACATGCCCCAAGAAAGATATCTCGTTCAACCAAAACTCACATTTAGAGAACTTCACATATAATTTCTCTTTCCTCAGGATCTCCAACATTATCTCCAAATGTCGCATATGCTCCTCTTCATTCTTAGAATATACAAAAATATCATCAATAAACACAATTAAAAATCTGTCCAAGAATGGTTTAAACACCCGATTCATAAGGTCTATAAATGCTGCAGGAGTATTGGTCAACCTAAAAGGTATCACTAAGAACTCATAATGGCCATATCGTGTCCTAAAAACAGTTTTAGGCACGTCCCCTTCTTTTATCCTCAATTGATGATAACCTGACCTCAGGTCTATATTAAAAAACACTATAGCTTCCTGTAACTGCTCAAATAATTCTTCTATCCTAGGCAAAGGATATCTATTCTTGATGGTGATCTTACTCAACTATCTATAATCAAAACACAACCTCAATGTCCCATCCTTCTTCTTGACAAATAACAAAGGGGTTCCCTAGGGTGACGTACTAGGTCGGATAAACTGTTTATCTAGCAACTTCTGAAGCTGAACTTTCAACTTTCTCAATTCAGCTAGGGCTATTCTATAGGGTGCTATGGAAATGGGTGCTGATCCTGGAATCACTTCAATAGAAAATTCAATCTCCCTATTGGGAGGCAACCCAGACAACTCCTCAAGGAATACATCAGAAAAATCTTTTACTACCAAGATTTCTTCTAACTTCCTATTCTCTTTGCTAGAATCCACCACATATGCCAAATACCTCTCACAACCCTTCCTCAACCATATACTAGCAGTTAAGGCAGAAATAAGATAATTAACAAGTATCTTACGTTCTCCTTGAAAATTAAACTCCTCTTGTCCGGGTATCTTGAACACCACATTTTTCCTAAAACAATCTACCCAAACATGATATGCAGATAACCAATTCATTCCCAGAATTAGATCAAAATCTGTCATATCTAAAGGTAATAAATCAACTTCAAATTCTCTATCTGCAATATTAATCACACAGCCTCGATAAATTGTTCTGATAATAACCATATCTCCAGTAGGAACCTCAACAATAATTATATGCATCAAAGGACTAACACTAGCATCAATAGATTTCATATAACTACTAGATGCAAAAGAATGGGTCGCACCAAGATCAATCAATAATCTAGCAAGCCTACCAAGGATAGAGATCATACCCATAACAACATCAGGAGTGGCTTGTGCATCCTGTTAGGTCAAAGCATAGACTTTGCCATCTCTGGACTGAATCTGACTGCCACGTCCTCGTTCTGCTACTGATCCTCGACCTCTGCCCTGTACACCCTTTGATCCACCACCTCTCTCCATCGATCTCCTCCCAACACTTCCAACGCTTACGTCAGTAGATTTTCCCACTAAACAATCTACAGCAACATGCCCTCCCTCACCATATACAAAGCATATCTGCGTAGGGTAGTTCCAAGATAAATGCCCTATCTGATTACATTTAAAGCAAACCCTTGACTCCCGATCATACATCAGATTACCACTTCCCCTTAGTGGTATACTTATTTCTCTACTATAACTCCCAAGTCTCATAGCCTGCTTCCCAAATCGATGGGTCCCACTGGTATTACTCTGAGCTACAGAAGTAACAGATCCTGCTTGCCTCTGACTTTGTCCTACCGTTCCTTATGACAAAGAACGCCCCCTCTGGGGTGATCTCCCACTATGTACACCCATACTGCTACCACCTCTAGATCCCTCAAATCTAGACCTCTTCAACCAATCCCTCCTACCTTTAAACTCTATTAAATCATTCTCAATCTATAATGCTTTATCCACTAGTACACATAATTTTCTATGCCCATGTAAGAGAGTTTAGATCGAATTTCGTAGTGTAACCCATTTAAAAATCTCTTACATTTTCTCTTCTCTATATTCACTAACTCAAGTAAAAATCTTGATAGAGCTATAAATCTGCTATCATACTCCGCCACAGATAAGGTATTCACCTTAAGAGAATAAAATCTCTCTCTTGCTGGGTTCGAAATGTATCTGGAAAGTATTTCGCAAGGAATTCATCCTTAAACTTACTCCAAGTCAAAGGTTGTTCCATCTGTGTACTCACTCGAGGCAGAATATCTTCTCAACATTGTGAAGCCTCACCTTCCAGCATAAATGAAGCAAAAACAACCTTCTGTCTATCTGTCATTGGTAAGACTTCAAAATATTTCTCTATATGTCTAATCCATTGCTCAGTTTCCACAGGGTTTACAGATCCTCTAAAAGACTGAGGTTTAAACTTAAGAAATCTCACAAAACAATCCCCTTGCATCTCATGTGCAAACACCCCTTCTCCCTCATAAACCTCTTGTCTCATCATATCAGGTTCTACTCTACCTCTTTCCTCTAATCTCTTCTGCAGATTATTAGACCTCTCTTAAGCTACATTTATCCTTTCTATAGCATGATTTAGAGCTTCTCTCAATTCATCTTTCCTAACCTCAGATTCTCTCCTGGCTCTACTAGTACCAGGTGCACTATCATCTTGTTCCCTCGCAGGAACTATAGACTCAACTTACTCCTCTACTTCAGTTCTTATAAAAATTGGGGATCTACCACGTCTCCTCTGATTCAGAACTCTACCTCTAGCTCTAGCATGACCACGTGTCATCCTTAGACTCTGCATTTAAAATATAGTTTATTTAGATCTTCCACTTTTAAATTCTCATACAGTCTACAGAATCTTAAAACCCAATACTCTGATACCAAAATTGTAACGACCCATCCCAGGTTGGCCACCCCCGAAATAGTGTCATCACATTTTGAGAATCCCAGCACGACACATATATGCAACAATAAAAATAATACTAACAAAAAATATTTAATTTAATTCTCAAACCTCAACAATAGGAGGTCCATAAATCTGATATTAACTTATATATATATATTAAATGACGTAAGATGCATGAATATTTACAAATATTTATTTCATTTTCTCACTGATCTGAGGATATTGACACATACGTGGCTTACAGATATTGAATCAGTCTGACTTTTGACCCACCAGACTACTTGTCCTGTCTACTACCTGAAATTATTGTACAATGAGGGATGAGCTTCACAAGCTCAGTGAATTAAATTTACTAAAAGTATTCCAATTTCATAAATAGACCGTTAATATTTAATCATTTATTTCTCCTATAACTGGATAATAGCATAATGTCTAACATTTAAATAATTATCATATTATCATATTTCTATGTTTCTTTCTCTTTTTCTCACTCTTTTTCTCACTGTAACTGTCTCTCTCTGTGAGACTCATCTATCTATAAATAATTTCACCATACTATACTATACATCAGCATTTCAAAAATCCAACTCACCACGTAGCACTTAAAGCTACCCGTGAATCACCTCTTTGTCTTTCCCGTTCTGCTTAGAAATTCTTTCCTAGTTGTAAATCTTCAACACCTAACATCATATTTATATTAAATTTATAATTTATTCTTCAATTCGTTATAAACCACACACTTTGAAAATTCTCACTTTAACTTCCTGGAAATTTCATAAATGCTAAAAAAAATTAAAATAAACATTACCTTATTACCTTCTGTTATTCTGATAGCTTCCCGTGACTCTCTATAAAATATTTTCGAAAATCCCTTCAAAATTTTGTTCTTTTAACCTTCCTTTGAGCTCCCAAATGTTTTAAGAAAACAGATGAATTACATGAAACCAAACGAAATCCCTTCGCGTAACTTGCCTGAACCTATTGTATATATATATATATATATATGAATGAAAGCTTGGGTTGAAAACTTCAGCAGCCCCCCTCCAAAGATCTCCACATTACAAATGCCTTATGAAATTGGCAGCACGTATTACACCTGCTGCCCCTCTTTTTTGACTTTTTTTTTCCTTCCTTTTCTCTTTTGTTGCTCCTGGGACATTCTGGACTTTTTTTTTACACTCTTATTTTATAAACACGGGTATTACAAACATTTATGCATCAAGAGACATTCAGAAGGCTTTAACTTTAAAAGAATGCTCCAAGCCTTTATGCTTAAGACTGACACGTCTTAAGACTTCAAACATATATATGTGACATGTCATAACATATACATCAAATATCCACATACACTATACAGTAATATCAAAAACCTAGAGATATCAAACTGCATATAAATGAATGGCATATGATATATGTTAACCAAAGTACATCATTACTAGATGTAAGTAACTAAAGTACATCACCAAAATATGTAAATAACTTAAGTGCATCATCAGCATATGTAAAGAATAAGGAATAATATAAACAATTAAGTAAATGCAATGCCTCCCATTAACCAAGCATATCCATAAGATACCATAAGCCCATACTTTTATTGCATACCACTTTGTTACATTAGGGCAAAGACCCTTGATTAGAGCATTAGCAACCAAAATATATGTTTTATTATTCTTCTCTATAATGCCACCATACTTTATTGATTTTCTTAATTGTTGATCAATTTAATTCCATATACTTTGATCATGTGATGTCTTTCATTATTATTAGAGAACAACTATTATTACAGTATAACTGAATGGTCCTAGTAATAGAGATTACCATGAACGACTCGACAACTTGATACTTCAATCAAGTAGCTTATGTGGCAGCCCAAAACATACCACAACCTCGTTTTGGATAAGAGCATTTTGAACATTTTGTTTCGGAGCAGAAGAGACATTTTCTTTCGTGATTAACTGTTAGCACCAGAAGAAAGGAGACTAGTGAGAAGAGGATTTTACCACAGAAGTAAGGAGGCGAACATCTTTCAAATATACAACTCAAATTAGTCACTATCTCCATCTCTTAATGAAAGAGGTTGGGCTTGAGGTCAAACCACTTATTTCTATCATAATTCAACTCAAGGGATCAACATGAAAGCTGACCAGAAAATATCAGAGCAGAAAGACATTAAGGGATGGAGATAGAGAAAAATTTGAGTTGAATTATGATAGAAATCAGATGCTATGGCTTGAGGAAATTTCTATTTGGAGGTCCCTCCTATCACCTAGACATACCAAGAAGCAAGAAGCAAGTATTGAAATTAACATAAAGCACAAATTTGAAATATAACAATGATTGGAACCAAAACGTGAAAGAACTAAGATAATGATATGCAAGAAGCAGATCAAAGAACAAAGAACTCCAAATTTAAACATGCATGAAGGATAAGAACTGCGCGCACACAAGCTGACACACATATTTATATACATAGTACACGTAAAACTGTACCAAAACTATTGAAACTGTGTTTGTATTTTCTTTTTTTACTAAAGGGCAGGGAGATACATGTACTAGAAAGAAAAGAAAACAAGTTTTTACGATTACAGTGTAATGCATCGACTCAGGCTAATAAATACCACTGTTGTCTAGAGGATCAAAAGGACTTTCTATATTGCATATATTCCTTATATTTGTATGCCTCAGTGTGTTGGTATCATTACCTGGATTTGATGGAGTGGTGCTCTCAAAGCTGATTTTGCAAGCCAAAAGAGGTTTTCCCAAACGATGGAAAGGGGAGGGTTGCCTTCCTCTTAAGCATTCCCCACAGATATGCATCATCTTGGAATCCTGCAAAATTCCTTTAGTTCAACATGTAGTCTTACAAAGAGCAAAGTTGCAGCTAAAGAAAAGTCTAATCAAAAGAATGGCTCTCCAGCAAATAAAAGTGCTTGGCCTCACTCTGATGTCGCAGTGGCAGTTGCAAAGAGGTCAAGACCAACAATTCCACGCCGTCAACCACCGCTTTCATGGCAAGGTCTTGGCTGATTATGTAATCCAGCAGGCTTTTGTAAATTGGTTCATCATCATTTACAGTGTTATCAACAAATCCATAACCATCCATTTTATTCCTTTAGAAAAGTTAAAATAAAAAAAGGACAACAAAATAAACATTTCTTTATTAGTTAACTTCTCAGTAACCAAAGACAGTTTAAAATAATAAAAAAAGAACCATAAGCACAAAACATTTTTTTTTTAAAAAAGGAATTTTTCATTTTACCTGAAAAGCTTCTGCAGACTCAAAGAGTGCGTTTTCCCGTGAGAAAGTTGATATGAAGAATAGTACGTGGGAGAGAAAAGAAGAAAGAGGAGAGGAAAGGAAAGGAAAGTTTATATGAAGAGGGAAAAATCAGTGGTTGGATTGTGACTGTAGGGCATGGATCGCACAGCGAGATTATCATCTAAATTGAAGTGTGTACATATATATGGTGTGTACTACACAATACTACATAGTCGTTGGCACCCGCCAATAGTACTGTGTTTGAAAATGTTGGCAGAACTGTTAAATTGGGATTTTAAAATTTGGACAAAAAAAATTGAATGCCTTTGCCTTGGGATAAAATTTTGGACGATTGACTTATTTCCCTACTCAGTCTTAAGTTGACCATGATTCTAATTTCTTAAGTAGTGTTCTCCTTCCTCTTCTCATGGATTGCAAGCAGTTGACCATGCTGCCTTATCCTTCTCCTAGTTCTGGAGGAGTCTTAAACAACAGATATTTATGCAGCAAAGCCCCAATAGACCTACACCATCAACATTAGAATTATTGATAATTTGCTTGTGTGAGGAAATTTTTATCCAGACTCGATGCAAGATTGATTTCTTGAACCAAAACACACAGAAAATAACATGCATGTACTTCAATAACAATTAAATAAAAAAAATTAATACAAAAGTTACTAGTAGACTTTCCCATAGTTACTAGTGGAGCTACCTCCGATCCAGAATTGAATTCTTGAAGCAAATCAGCTTTGTGTGCTGTGGAAAACAAAATGCAATCCTCTCAATATGTAAAATAATACTTCAGGTGAGTAAAACATGTACAGTCATCTTTAGCGCACACATTAGGATTTCAAGACTCAAAAAATGACACAATGTGAACAATCTATCAACATCTTGACAAAAAAAAAAAAAAAAACAATACTAAATGTTTCTTATACAAACCAGAATCGATTGCATGAAGTCCTACCTAAAATGTGACATAGGGGTTAACCATGGCATATCATCAACACCAGGACTTTGATTTCCTCCAAAATTCAGCAATTCTTCAGAGTTTTCAGGCAGAACGGTCTGAATCCTCACTGCTGGTTTCCTTACAGGCAAAAGAGGAAGTGGTGCTTCACCTCTAAGAATCCTTCCAGCAACATTCACAGTTGGTCTCTTCTCATGATTTGGGTGCACACATGAAAGCCCCACCATCATCATCCTCTCCATCTCCACCCAATTAAACTTTCCTGTCAACTGAGAATCCGCCGCCTCAACTAGTTTCCCTTTCTCCCACAAATCCCAAACCCAATCGACAAGTATTCTCCCATTATCATCAACAGGCCTTCTCCCTGTAACCACCTCTAAAACTACCATGCTGAAGCTGTAAACATCAGTTTTCTCCGATGGAACACCAGAATAAACATGCTCAGGAGCCAAATATCCCATTGTCCCAGCTGGTATTGTAGCTTGTCTTGCAATAGAGCTATGTTCATAAACTTCTGCTAATTCAAAATCTCCTAGCTTGGCATTAAACTCTGCATCAAGCATTATATTGCAAGTCTTCACATCTCTATGAATTATCCGTCTCTCACACTCTTAATGCAGATAAGTAAGAGCAGACGCAACCCCGAGAACTATATTCAACCTTTGCTGCCACGAGAGGAAAATTGCAGAATTGGGTTTCTTGTGAAGGATTTTGTCTAAACTCCCATTGGGTAAGTACTCATAAACAAGGACTAACTCTGTTCCCTCACAGCACCAACCTTCAAGCTGGACCAAGTTTTTGTGCCTTAAACAACCCACTATTGTTGCAAACTCAGTAGTGAAGGGATTTCGGTTGCTCTCGATCCAGTTCGCTCGATCGAATCTCTTAACCACTACTGCTCCACCGGATGGCAGAGACCCTTTATAGACCGTAGCGGATGCCCCTTCCCATACGATTCTGTTGTGATGAAACCCCATTGTGGCTGATTTTATCTCGGCAAGTGATAATCTTGCTGGTACGCTATTCATTTGTCTGTAATTTTGGCCTTTTTCCTTCTTCTACCAACAAGCCTTTTCTTCCTTATCACAAAGAAACAGATTGTAGAAACAATCACTATAATGGAAAGGACAGATGCAATTAAACCTCCCAAGCCAAGAGCCATGTCACCTATCTTGATTTTTGTTTGATTGAGGAAAACTGAAGTGCTCCTGCTGCTGTCGTGTGAATCCTCTGGAGAGCAGACAAAACAATCCCCTTCTTCGAGTGTATCCATTTGATTGACAGAAGAGTAGGACCCAAAAGTTTTGAATCGCCATCGCTCCACAACGTGATTTGCTGAACCTTGCCCATTAGAAGCAGAGAAACCAACATGCATGTACTCTTTGACTTGCTTGGAGAGATCAATCTCGGCAGCAATAAGAGGACTTCGAGGCCTAACTGACAAGTGCCCAACCCAAATCTGCATCACTTTCAGTGCATCACTGTACTCGATCCATGCTGTAATCTGCCTTCCACTGTTGAGATCAATCCCTTGTGACACAGCATCAACAGAAGCTAAAGAAACAACATTATTGACATCGATGCCAATATGATTATCGTTGATGTCTCCTAGTGCATGGTTAAAAGCAGTATCGAATTCCACAGCAATGAAAGAATCTTGCGCATTTAAGCCTGATTTTGGGAGCCCCAAAAACCCCTTTGAGGAGCTGAAAGAATCAGCATTGGAGGTGATCAAGAATGCGATTCCATCACCAAAAGAACACATTGGGGAAGGGATGATGGAGAAGGAGAATCGGCAAGAGAAAGACACTGTAGTATTTGTTGTGGAATCAAGAAAGCGAACTGGATACACATAAAGAGCTCTTCCAATCCCAGAAGAGGAAGAATGAGAAGACGAAGAAGAAGCGGAAACAGAGAGGCATGTTAATTCTTGAGTGAGACCAATGGTATTGTTTTTAAAGTAAGCATCTCCATAGAGGGTGAGATTGTTTGCAGACAAGAACGAAGAGAAAGTGAGGGAAAATCGAAGCTGAAGAAGAGAAAGAAATGGACCCAGAAAAAAATAAAAGAGGAAGAAGGCATTGTAGTATAGTAGAGTTAGGAAGATTTTGGTTAATAGGTAAAGATAGTTCTTGACAGAAACAGAAATTTTGAGGAGATGACTTGGAATAAAGTAGAAGAGAAGTACATTTCTTGCCTGTTTTTGATTGTTAGATCTTGTTTCTTTGAAACGCTTAGCCATTTTGTGGAGAGAGAGAGATTTTGGAGGTAAAACAAACAAATTAGTTAACCCATCAAGATTGAGAGATGATTGTGCCCAATTTTTACACTCTAGGCCCACAGTCGGTCCCTGTCTCATAACGCATGTAAAAGAAAATGAAGAAGAAACCTTACATAAGAAGTTTAGCAAGGGAGGGAAAAAGAAGAAAAGGAAATATATGAACAGAGTATGTTTCTTTTTTCCGCTTTCAGGGGATTCAACGATCTTTTTCTTTCTTTCTTTTGGCATAAAAGAAGTCGATGACAAATGTTATCAAAATTTTGCTAGTCAACCATGACTTATAGGATCTCAATTACAATGTTTGGATACTAAATAGCGCTTGCTTATGTCTTTGTAACAGCAGTAAATGATCCAGTTTTAGAAAAGATGATTGCAGGATGTTGGATTAAAAGCCATTTGGGTTCGGCACTATAAACAAGAAATCGCATTTCAGAAAACAAGTATTAGCTTGAACATTAATCAATATAGCAAAGTGATTAGGCACAAAACATTCTGTCTTCATTTGATTTGGCTAGCTTTTCAGGGTTGTGAACTACAGAACTAACAGAGGCCGCGTCTTTGTAGGGTGTTGTTGAACCAAATAAGTTCTTAAGTTTCAGCCGTACATATGCTTCAGCAAACATGCTTTGCCATTCACGTAAAGGAACATAAATTTCACCTAGAACACGCTCATGTTTAAGTTCGAAACAACCAACTGCATGCAAACCCTGAAGAAACAAAGTGAGAAACCACAAGCATCATCCTGAAATATGAAACGACATAATTGATATTCCTAATGCTGTAAATCAACGAAGGAGAAGTCTTCAAAAGCATGAGAACCGATGACTATTGGTAAGAAAATGCAACAAGATCTTAGGTATTGCACCCGTTACCTCAGTAGGCATGGGTGTAAATGTTTCAGAACCTGAAAGATGCATAAACATGTAAGTTCCATTCACAAACAATCGTAAGAGGATCCAAAACCAGAATCACAAGTCACTCTTTCTTTAAACTTTTGCCAAAGCATTACATCTGTAGCCATTCATATTACTCACTTGAAGAAATCTAAAACTAATTCTCCAGGAAGTTGAACACATTTAGGCAATGAAAACAGGCTAATAAAGTCGAAAATCTAGTCATACTGATGACACCAGTTCTTCACATAGGTTATTACCAATGATCTACGATATCATGATTCATAGCATTAGAGGTTTAACCCCAAATCCTATTACATGCAAAATAATATTGATCGACTACTGCAGTAACATGCAATACTATTTTTTATAAGTAAGAGCATATACAAAAGAAAGCACCAAGGGGTGGATGCAACCTATTAACAAAAGAACTATCTACACAATAGTATATTTATGAACTCAAGGAACCTCATGAACAAAGAATTTTCCCTTAACCAAAAACAAAAAGTATTTAACCATCAACAGAATTTAACATCATTAAAAATCTATCATTCTGACTGATTTCCCTAAATCGTTAAATCAATAACAAGTATTACGGCTAGACTAAAGCGGTAAAGCCTAATAGTGAATTTTCAAGCTCAATGTTTACTACCTGAAGCAATCCTATCTAAAACAGTTACTATTTTTAAGTGTCATCACTTGCTATAGGGAACTTTTAGCCAGTACACGTTCATGAATGCACATATAACCTCTCTTTTTTTCCATTCTAGCAAGCAAGGGAACTCCTAGATCCCATTGTTTGTAGATTTCCTTATACAAGTTAATTTATACCACTTATTATTGTTTGGAAGTACAGGGGGAAGATTCAAGAAATTATTTAGTCGGTTAGTCCCACCAAGTTTTTTTGAAAGTAAGGTATATCATGAATGGCTCTGGCTACGAAGCGATCATCTGTATGTGAGCCTGCACGTATATAAACCAATCTATCCTTTTGTAGCAACCAAGAGACTTCCAAAACCTTGTAGTGTTAGAAACAACTCATCTATGTTTCTACTCCTGTTCTAGCTAGCAAGTAAGACTTCTTGTTTGCTTTTATTTTCAGTTTCCAACTAAAGAAAAGGAACAAAAAAGAATCTAGCCGAATTCATCTTTCACACCTAAGACATCTCTGGTTGACTCTTACTAGCAATCCTAGAGCATAATTTTAAAAGGGGAGGGGGAACAGAAACTATAAATCTCAAACCTACTAGCAGATCATTTGCAAACCGTGCATTCCTAAAGAACTAACCTCCATTCAAGTGATCACATCAAAATTGAGGAAATAACCAGCCAAAAAAGATGAATCCAACAGAACCACTTAATGGAAGGGTTACCATCGATCAAGCACTTGATAAAAATGAGCATTTGAAACTGGTAAACAAATTAATTTAAACCTTCATCCTTCTTGAAATGACTTAGCATTTTATGTGTATGAACTACATAAGATAATTAGAGGCCAGCATAGTGAAAAGAATTACTCAATCATGCTTGTGCAACATAGAGAACTTTAAATGTTGATGCAATGATCAAACTGAGTGTACACCAGTAATCAACTAGGAATTCAAAAAAATAAGGATAAGCAGACAACCACTACTAAAAATGCCTTATTTGAAATGTATACAAATGCATTAACAAGAATCAGTTATGACTAATGATTCTCCTTTGTATAAAGGAATTAGAGATATCACCAACAATACAATGCACACTCCATTTAAGACCCAAATCAAGCAGGAACAGCATTCATTTCACAAATCTCCTTCCTCTTCAAATACTGACGCAAAATCGTTAGCCTAGCCGTCTCAAAAGCAAAATACCCCAACGCGGAAAAACAGGCACTATGAATCACTCTAGGCCCCATTCCCCTAGTAAATCCAATCCACCCTTCTTCCTTCAAAATCTGCTTCACGGTGGCCGCAACCCCACTATACATTGCGGCTGCAACCTTATTCACCGACTCCACGTGAACCTGAGTCATCAACCTTGTTTTTACCACATCAAGCGGCGTTGTTATTGAGGCGGATATGGCCCCGGCCAATGCCCCACAACACACGCTCTGAATTGGCTCCAAGTGAGCCTTATTAGTTCTTCTCAAAACCGCAGCTTTTAAGTACTCAAACGAGGAATAACTCAACACTCCAGCAGGCAAATTCCTCAACAATGTTGCAGAGTACCCTGCATAAAGACCCAGCACACCATCTTTCTCCAGGATCTTCAACAAAACTTCCCACGATCTCCCCTTAGCACCAGCTTGCATTCGCTGCGTAATCAACTCCTTAGGCACCATTATGGCAGACGACACGATATTGCCCATAGCACCAGCAGTAGGAGGGATAAGCAAAGATGGGTATTTCTCCAATTTGGACAAAATGGACTTCCCAAACTCACAGGTCCCAAAATACACAGCAGATGAAGCTGTAGACCCGACAATCACGGCAGATACTCCGCTATAAAACCCCAAAATCCCCTTCGTTTGAAAGGTTTTCGCTATGGCATCAAATGTGCTGCTATAAACCTGAGATGCACCCTTCGTTTGCAGCTTCGTTTTGATGGTATCAAGTGGGTGCAGGCATACATAAGTGAATGCACCAGCAATACCACCACCACCTGCACCAATAAGCGCTCGCTCCACGACTGATAAATTCTTCATAAGGGATTGGACTCTGGGGCTGTTTCTTGAAGTGGATTTGAGCCATTCTGGGAATTTGGGTGTGGTTTGGGGCTCAATGGAAACTGCAGTTGAGGCAAAAGGGGCATTGGTATAGACGGATTCTTTGTAATTATCGGCGGGTTCTTGGTATTTCCGGGAATTGGGGCAGGTTTCTAAGGTGGGCTTAAACCAATTTAAGGAAATGGGTTTTATTTGGGGATCTATGGAAACAGAAGTTGAGGCAAACGTGAGGGAATTTTTGGTGGATTTTGGGGCAAGAATGTTAGGGTTTTGGGTTGATACAAGATTAGAGAAGTGAGTAAAGAGGGAGGTGAAATCTGTGAGAGGAGGATGGTGGTTAGGGTCTGGAGATGGGAGACCTAGAGTCGCAGACAGTCTTGCCTCCATGGATACGTTTCCTTGCTCCTTTCTTTCGCTCTCCCTCTCTCTGGCTGGTATCTGATTATTTCAACTAAAAGGAGGCAACGAAAGTTAATAGTAAAAAACTCCTGGAGATGCTTCGTGCTGGTTTGGTACCAGTTGAATTCAACGGCATGTGTTAAGGGATGCTGCCTAATGAGATGGGAAAGAGCAAAACGACTTGCGTTTTGAATAGTGAGAACTGCAATTTAGCACAAAATGAGGGGTAAACGGAAAGAGCCAAGAGGTGGGACAGTCCGCGGGGAGCAAGGACGGGGCTGACCATATTGGAGAAATTTTTTATTAGCTCGTGTCTAAATTTAAGAATTCAAATAAATAAAAAAATTTAACTAAAATAATTATAAAAAAATTAGTCTTTTTGTTTTATTTCAGATTAAATTTTTGATGTAATTTTAACTTTCATATTTTTTTTGGTACTTTTTTATTAAAATTATAAAATTTTAATATAATTTATAAAAATAAATTTGATAAATTTCGAATATTTTATTAATTTAACATTAAAAAAACATAATAACTTACATTGAATACTTTATTAGTTTAACATTAAAAAAAAAACATAATGATTTGCATTGAATGAACAATATAGCATAACAAACAATATGGAAAAATGAAAGAAGTTAAGGGCTATAACTCCCTCTGACCCCAATGGCCCATTGAATGTTGAATCGATTATTTTCTGATACTCCATACAGTAGGCTTAACTTAACCTAAGATCTAACTAGTCACTTCATAAAAATTAAACTAAAATACACGTGTAATCCTTGAATTTGGTTTATTTTCAGAATAAATTTTGAGTTTTTTAGCATTTAAATTAGTAATTTCAATCTGAAATTTAGTTGATACAAACTAAATTATAATAACAATTAAATTATTTATATGTAAAATTAATTCTATTTTAATAAAGCAATGCCAATAAAAAATAGAACGGGATCAAAATATTATTCTTGTTATAAAGAGAGTTGTAATTGAACTAGGAAATGCTATATAGACACTAGATTTAGATATAAAGAGAAGTTTCTTTAATATATTATAAGATAAAATTAATGTTAAAATATACTCTTTTTTATATGTAGCAAACTCAACGATGAATTATATAGTACGTTACTCCCATTAAATTAACCTAGTAATACCGTGTTTAAAAAATAATTATATGATTTAAACAAAAAAAAAAAAGACACGAATACTAAAAAAATCCAAACCCAAGGCCAAGCCCAAAGGCATCGGACCACAAGGTACGTATTTTTTTTAAAAGAAAAGTGAAAAATTATTTTCAAGTTACGACTATGATCTAATCGAAGACACTGTAGGGTATCTGACACCCCCTGGTGCAGTTGGTGGGATATTTCCCCACTTACCATTTTGTTACAGAATCGGATAACATAAAGTTGATTTGATACACGGCATTGTTTGAATATTTATTTAAATATAACTTAAATCATCTGATTATATTGTTTTTTCTCTTACTGTAACACCTCCCTCCCAAATGACTTTAGTTTTGGGAAAAAATGTTATGTTTATTTTTTATGGGACTTTCTTTTATCTATATATCTACATTCATACACCAACATTTAATTCTCTTATTATTTATTACTAACCTATTACCTCATGCAACTTTTAATCAAGTGTTTTTTTTTTTAGTAACATGCATTTTTTAATATAATTTGATAAAAATTTTATCCATAATTAAGAAGTTAGGTTAAACATTTTTCTCCTAATGTAATGATTTTTGATTCGTCCCTAGATCTAACTTATCATAAACTGCACCCACACTCGCACAATAACTCTCTTTATCCATAAAAAAGAGTTGTTGGAATGAAAAATTGAATTCAAAACCTTAAAACACCCAAATACATTTGACTTAAAATTTTTAATTTTATTAATGCATTGGGCAACTAAATACACTATATGAATTGAAGTTGCCAAAGTCATAAGTGAAATTGAGATCATAAGGTTTCAAGTTCGATTTCTACCGATGTGTGAGTTATTTGTACTGCCTTCTATTGGGATTTTACCTCTAAAATCCATTTATTCAAAATTTAGCAAAAAATACGACCATAACAATTAATTAGACAAAACAAACAAAGAGTAAAAACACCAATAATTACTGTGGTTCGGCAAATTTCTTTGCCTACATCCACTAACAACTCCACTATTTTATTAATCTTCAACTACAACTTTAGGATGAGCAAAGTTATCAACTCGCACCTCAAAGTCACAATACAACAAAAGCTCTTAACCTAACTCTAGTTCTAAATGCATTCTCTACTTGACAATCCAAAACCCCAATACACTCAAAGCTCTCATCGTAGCTCTACTAGTAAACTCTTCTAGTTTACAATGTATATGAAATAATGAGTGTGCCTCAAACTTTCTCTGGAACATATTTTATATAGATGATATTTTCTTAATACTATTAGGAAAAAACAACATCATAATATATTACTATTACTTATACAATCAACAATCTAATAAAAAATTACTACTCATTAAATTATAATATACTTTACAAAAATACCATTATTTAATACCTATATTTTATGATAGAATTGTCTAGAAAATCTAAATTTAAGTGTAATTTAAAATATTTAATTAAAATTGAACTTTGACTTTTCAAAATGAACAAACAATATGTGACATCTCAAAATGAAATACTTGTCAATATATATGGGACGAAGGGAGTATCATTTATCAATTATTCTTTCCACTTAAAATAGATAATGTGATAAAGTCGTGAGTTTATAGATAAATTATGTAATTATACTTTAAACTTATATTATAATTAAATCACTGTATTGCTAAACTTGTGTAGCATGCTTCATTTAAAAAACAAAATATGAACACAAGTGTTTGAGGTCATGGTATACATGAAATGTATACAAGCTAAGTAGCAAGAAAAGGTTACTTTCAATAAGAAAAAACAACTAAGATTACCTTATAATAATTGAGATTAATTATTCTATGATAAAAAAAATGTGAAGTAAATTCTGTAATACATATAAATTTTGATGAAAATATGTTCTTCAACAAATTTCAAAATTTAAAAAATTTAAGTTCATATAAAAAAATAATATATTACAAGATTTCCTTCGTAACTTTCAAACCTTAAGAATTGATTTCATAATAACCCATCACTATTGTTTCACTACTTTGAAACTGTTTTCTTCAAAGATGAGAAAACCGGTCAACATCAACATTTACAGCTTTCCTGCGACGTCCTTAATGAAAACTCAGATTACACAAAATCCCATCTTTCCATCAATCTGTTCCTCATTTTGTCTATGCTTACACCTCACGCAGCACATGGGGGACATGACTTTGATCTACCTTCTCAAGTTCATGTTTTAGAATAGAAACAAAAAGGCTCCAATCAAACACTTGTCTTCCTAGCAAAGAATAAAAAGAAAATTCAAACATTTGTCTAATAATAAGTATCCCATGGTTGGCCATTGGGTAATGCCCAATTCATTTATTGGAAACCAATTAAAATTAAAATGAAATAAAATAAAATAATTGATCATAGTGGAAAAGTGGAATTGAGTGAGTGAAGGGCACAGAAGAGGAGAAACTGAGGGAGAAAAAGAACAGAATTTTTCATGTTGTAATAAAAAAACCTGCAAGGGGTAATAAAAAAACCTGCAGGACATTCCTTTACTTTAGGGGATGGGTTTCTTCATGTTGTAATAAAAAAACCTGCAAGGGGTCGACTTGCACAGCTGCAGAGCAAAGAGACAAGTTTCCATGTTGTGGGACTTCACAGATCACAGCTCAAAGTACTCCCCAATAGTCGGCCATTAATTTTGAAGTGGACCCACGTTTCACCTAATCATACTACACAATTCCCCGTTTCTTTCTCCAAAATCAAATCTTTGCTTTTACTACTATTCTTTTATATATATAAAATCTTTCTTTTCTTACCCTTTTGACCCAATTAAGTAGAAGTACTACTTTTTCTTAATCTAAACATATCCCCTAAAAACCCGATCAAGAGGCTAGCCAGAGCCTTCCTAATACTTAAACAGAAGACTGTTACAGTCATGTTTTTTAATTAAGAAAAGACACCTGAACAGCTAAATCTTATGGCACTTTGGAAATATTTGAAACCAATTTGATGTGCTCTAACTTGAAATGAATTTCCAAACAAACCCATTACTTTGCCTTTTATTTCTTTATATTTTCGCATGTTTTCATTGTCTACGCTTGATTTCAAGTTATATCCATAAATAAAAGTTATGTTTTCTTTTTTAAGTTTGGTCCACAGAACGAAAATTCAAAGGTAACATTTTTCTATAATATATATATATATATATATATATATATATATATATATATATATTTGGAGTTAGTGAATTTTGATTTTTAATTTTTTGACAAACGATTTTATCAACTTAATTAGTTGACATTCAGTTAAATAAAAATTATGTTAACTTTTTTTTGTAAAAATAAAAACAGTTCATAAAATATTTTTTTTAATAAACATTAAATTTATGTTATAACAATTGTTTTCGTTATTGTTTTTCAAAACATTTAAGGAATGTTTTTTGTTTAAACAATTTAATTTTTTATTTATGTTTATTATATTCAGAATTAAACTAACCCAAAAAATGTTTATTTCTTTGTTTTCATTTATTTATAAAGTATATGAAATCATTTCTTTTTATAAAAAAGTTGATTTTATATTATAAAAACAGTTTTCACTATTATTTTTATTAAATATTAAACAATTTATAACTTTTTATTTTAAAATAAATTGTTTTAAAAATTATATATTAAACTATAAATCATTTCAACTTATAAACCAAACGTATTCGAAGATTATAACTTTATTACTATTTTATCCTAAATAGTTTCAAATATCATTTTACAAACCATGTATAAACTGCTTTACCATTAAACCAATCGTTAGCCATCCCATCATACCAAACCCCTAAATTATATTACTCCACGTATTAAGCGTTGTCTTCTGTAGCTTGTGCCACATGACCTCACTCCTCCTCGTTCAACTTATATTTAGCTTAAAAGTCTCTCTCTTCCTCTCTCTCTCTCTGTCTTTCTTTCTCTCTCATTGAGTTCATTTTATCTGTTTTCTCTCGTTTAAGCACTAGCTAGCTTTTGTGCGAGTCTGGTTAAATGGGTAGAAGATGTTTAAGTGTAATGCTAATGCTGCTCATGTTTTTGGTTGTTCATACTCATGGTTCAAGGTACGCTCAAGTCTTCAAGGTGAAGAAGCCTTTGTCTCACAATTCTCCTGCTTCTTTCTTTGGGTTCTTGCCAAAAGCATTGCCAATTCCACCATCTGGTCCTTCAAAGAAGCACAACGATATTGGGTTGCAAAGTTCAAGGAGATTTCCATGAAGATTATGACCAATAGAGTTCACCATATAGTATGAGGTTTTTTTTCTGTAATTTCTCTTCTCTTTTTTTTTCTAATTTTCTCTTCACATCAACAATAGAGATTGATGAATGATGGGTGATGTACATGGGAATTGGTGGGTGGTCTCACTTTCTCTCCTTCTTTTGATTTTTTTGAGGAGAACTTACTTAATTGGTCTAAGGTTGGAAGTTTTTTTATCCAGTTCAGATTAATGAAAGATAGATGGCATAAAGACATGAAGATGTGATATGCAAAAACTTCTCTTAAAACGAGTATATAATATTATAGTTTTTAATTACATTGCATCACACAGTTTTGTATGAGTGCAATGGATTTGAAAACCTTTTTGTGTGTATAAGAAATGAAAGTATTAATTAACATGACTATTCAAACAACCCCCCTCTCCTAAAAAAAGATAAAAGAGAGAAGAAATTCTATATTGACATGTAAGTTTTTCATCTATCTCCATGAACTCTCTCTTAGTGTGAACTTATCCTGATTTTTAGCTTGCATATGGGTTCTTAATTGGTTGATCATTAATTAAAAGAAATCTCTACCTGTGTTTTTTTAAGGTAATTATAAGCAACTGTTATTATGCTTCAATTGATCATCGATTAGCCTAACTTCTTTAGTTTTAACTTTTAACATATCTTTAATTGTGGAAATGTTTGAATTTCCTGTTAACTTATTTTTTATGCATAAAGTATAATATTATCTTATGTATTTTTTTAGGATTTAATTAAAAAAACACAATGATGAAAAAGAGTGTTCTATATATAAGATTAACTGTATACATGTCAATTCTGTAAAAAAAAAGATTTAAATTTTAAAACAACGAAATGATATTTATATATAATTTTCTTAATTATCACAAATGAAATTGATGGTTTTTTTATAAAAAAAAATAAAAAAAACAGATGGGACACATACTAACTCTATGTTTAATCAGCTCAGGTCATTCATTCTCACGTTGGTAACTGACCTGAAGCTAAATGCGTGCAAGCCAATAAACAGTTGATCGAGTTGTGTAGTGACCATACATACTCATGAATCATAATTATGATGTAAAGCTGACGTTATCTGATTCATATAAGAACATATAATTTGTTTCTGATTTGATATGTAGATATTATTGTACTGAAAATTAATGAATAAGATTTTGTATGGCCCTGTTGCTCCCTATCCTACTCTGCAACCCTACAAATAATTACCTATTACTACTGTTACTACATGATGAACCATCATTTTTTTGGGGAGGAGATGGCTTTTATTTTTTGGGTTTTCTTCTTACACTGCCCTATAATGTTTTTTCCCTGTCAATCATCACATTTTCAAGTATTTTGTCAGTTTTTTTCCTTCCCCTTTCTCTGGGTTTTTAGGGTGGGATCAGTTTCGTATAAACATGGTTTATAAACAGAGAAATGCTTATTTGTATCATAGGTAAAATCTTATTTTTATATTGAGTAGATATTTTATTAATAATTTTTAATTTTTTTATTAATAATATTTATATATTTATTATTTATATCATTAATAAAATTACTCAACAATTAATAATAAAATTTCAAATTTGAAACACGACCGAAATCAATCTAACATGAGTGTTTATGTTATTTCAAATCAATGCAATGGCAGGGAGCCATGCGAGACATCAGACTCAGACATGATAAGTTGTCATTCGTGAGACAAAACAAGGTCAAAGGTTGTTAAAAGTGAACTTTTGGACATTGATAGAGGGGAAATATTTAAGTGAGGTTTGGTTTGGTTTAGACGAGAGAGAGAGAGAGAGAGAGGGTTTGGTTTGGTTTAGTTTGGTTTGGTTTAGAGAGAGAAAGAGTATGCAAAGTTTCTAATAATGTTGAAACCTTCCTTTGAAATTTGACAACTTTGATAGTACTTGTAAGTTACATTTTCCGCTATTTTCGTGATTACGCGAAGAAAGGATTAATTGTTGAGCATCCACCGTCGTTTAATTTGAAACTTAATTACTTATGCAAGTGTTTGTTGCCATGGAATATGTAATGCATGTAACTTATAAGGTAAAATCCACTTTTGGTCAAAGTTGAAGTTCAATTTGATCTCAAAATCGTATATTATTGTAATTATTAATTGTATTTTTTTAAATTGTTAAAATTAAAAATTATATTAATAGATGGTTTCGTTATCAAACTAAAATCAGGGATAGAATTGTGAGACTAAAGTAACAATCTGCATGTTTAACTGTGATTTTACCATCGAATATGAGTTTTTCTTCTCATCAAATTTAGTATTTTAATAATAAAAAAATATAGGAATAAAGTATGATGTTTCATTTTTAAGTGAATCACTTTAAAACCCATCATTATAATATTACCAAGTTTGAAAAACTATTATGTAGAAGTAGACAATAGATTATCTTTGGAGTGAAAAACAGTCAGAGAAATTTTCATACTTAGGGTCTGTTTGTGTTAACCCTCACCCGTATTTTAATGATGACAAAACACAACTGTTATTATACTAACAGTACAATCTAAGTGTAGTAAGCAACAAAAGCGTTCAACCAAGGATCAAGGTGCAAGAACTCACACCGAATCAATCTTACAAGTGAAGACTGAAGAACTAGTATAGGTCTAAGGTATTAGAACCAGTGTAAGTCTCACTTGTACACTGTAATAGCTTGTTAAATGGCTCGCACACAAAATGTTTTTTTTAACAGAACTTTTAAGTCAAACGGTTTTAAATTAAAACTTTTTTTAACATAGAAAAACTGGGTTGGAAGACAACCCAGTCGACTGGGTACATATACCAGTTGACTGGTATATGGGACAGTGAGTCCCCAGTCGACTGGATGGAACATACCAGTCGACTGGTAAAATGGACAGACAGTCCCCAGTCGACTGGTAGTTTAAAAAATATGACCGTTGGACTCGAAATTTGATCTTTTAAAGTCACAATCATTTCAAATTAAAGTCCCAACGGCCATATTATTTGATGGCTATATAAACCCACTCTATTGAGCATTCAATAAAAAGCTGGAGAAATTAAAAAGAGAAGAACACACACAATCAAGTCATTTACTCTTTGAAACACAAAAAGCTTTGAAATATATTGTTGAACCATTCTTCAAGCTTTACTTTGAAAAAGAGACATTGTTGAGTTGTATAAGCTTTCATTTGCTATCTCTCTACCATTTACTTTACAGCATCTTTTGTAAAGGGATTACTTCCGAGAGGAAGGGGATAGTTTCCGAGAGGAAGGGATTGTAAGGTTTGTACAACACCGGTGAAGTTGTACGACTAAGTTTCTTAGTGGATTACTTCAAGGAGGTTCCTTGAAGAGAGTGAACGTAGGGTCGGAACGAATCTGATATTACCGAACCACTATAATCTGAGTTTGCATTCTCTACTCCTTAAACTCTTTATTTACAGCACACTACTTGTTTAATTGCTTGTTGCTTATATGTTTTTATAAACTTGTGTTTATTCCGCAAAAGTTTTTAAAAACCCAATTCACCCCCCTCTTGGGTTGAAACCTCAGTCTACAATTGGTATCAGAGCCAGGTTCTCAATTTTAGGCTTAATATCCTTGAGTTGATCTGATGGCAGCAAATAGCTATTATGAGGGATACTCTTATACTAGACCTCATTTGTTCAATGGCTCCAACTATAACTATTGAAAAAACAAAATGAAAATCTTTGTCAAATGACAAGATTATAATCTGTGGAGAGTCATTAAAAAAGGATCTAGAATTCCTTTAAAGGAAATAACTATTGGAGAGATCAATCATACAATACCTAAACTCAAAACTGAGTACACTAACGAGGATTGTAGAATGATGTCTCTCAATAGCAGAGCAACAAGTATTTTATATTGTGTTTTAGATATCTCTGAATATAATAAAATCTCTGCATGTGTTTCTGCTAAATAGTTATGGGATAAATTGCAAATTACATATGAAGGAACTAGTGAGGTCAAAAAATCAAAAATCTATATGCTAGTTTCTGAATATGAATCCTTTAAAATGTTTCCTAACGAAACAATTTCTGAAATGCACTCACGGTTCACAACTATTGTAAATGGTTTAAAGCTGCTTGGTAGGAATATTGAGGAGTTTGAACTAACAAGAAAAATCTTGAGATCTCTGCCGCCTTCATGGAAACCAAAGAAGACAGCCATTCAGGAGGCCAAAGATCTTGACAAACTTGATGTTGAGACACTACTTGGGTCATTGTTGACATATGTGATGGAAGAAATGACTCCCATCATCAATGATGATGAGAAGAAGAAAAAGGTAATTGCTCTCAAAGCTTCTACGAGCAACAAAGAAATAGAATCGAAAAAAGAAGCAGAGAGTAGCGAGGAAGATGGTGAAATGGCCTTAATCACCAAACAGTTTCATAGGTTCTTGAAGAAAAGCAAGAAAACTTACACAAAGAATCCCACTTCGAAAAGGGAACCACTTACGTGTTATGGCTGCAAGAAGCCCGGTCACATCAGGGCTGATTGTACGGTTTCAAACAAACCATACAAGAGTTTCAAGAAGAAAGCCATGATAGCAACTACTTGGAGCGATGACGAAGAAGAAGAAGAATCTTCGGACAAAGAAATCGGATACGATGAAATTGCCAACCTTTGTCTCATGGCAATCGATGATGAAAATGAGGTATCATCTTCTCTTTCTTCTAAGAATAATATTGTGAGTAGTAGTGAAGAATTGCTAGAAGTAATAAATGAAATGCATGATGAATTGAAGAAATTCGATTCTGGAAACTCAATTCTTAAGAAAGAGGTATCATCTCTTTCTAAAGAGATGATAAGTCTTAGAGAAGAAAAAGATAAATTATCTTCTTTGCTGTATGATTCTTCTCAAGATTTCCTCAAAGATGAAAATGAAAATTTAAAGAAGAAGATATTAGAAATGAATGGTACTATATCTAGACTCATACTTGGAAAGAAAAAGCTTGATGAAGTGCTTTCTTCCCAAAGATTAAGTTGAGGAAAATCTGGTTTAGGATACTTTCCATTAGGAAAGCAAAAATCAAAAGAGAGCTTATTCATTAAAGCTTTATGTGTGAGTGAAGCCTCTACTTCAAAAACCCCTAGCAAAGTTAAAAGCACTCCCTCAATAAATGCAAGGAAATCTAGAAATTCAAATGTTCATACAAGAATGAAGCATCCTAGAAGAACAAATGCTTATATGTATACTCACTCAAGAAATGTTTATACACATCCTAGGAATAACCATCATGTGCATTCTAGGAACAATGTGTATAATCACAACATACACTCTGCACATGCACATCCTAGGAATTACCATCATGGTTATCCTAGAAATAATACGCATACTCATAATAATGCTAACATGTATCCTAGAATGCATCATCATACATTTTCTGGAAATAACATGCATACTCATATTCCTTACCATAGAAACATGTATCTTAGGAACTCCTATCCTAAGAATTATAGATATGCACAAGTAAGAAATCCTAGAAATATCAATAATTATTATCCTAGGATTGTGCATTATCAACATGTCCTTAGATCACCATATACTATTAAGAAAGTATGGGTTCCAAAAGGAACCGTGTTTTCTAGGACTAACCCCAAAAGACTCAAGAAATTTTGGGCACCTAAAAGTGCAATTGTATATCCTTGTGTGATGTAGATATGTCTCCACACCAAGGAGAAAGGTAATTGTTGGTACCTTGATAGTGGATGCTTAAAACACATGACTGGTGATAAAGATGTATTCAATGAGCTAACTCTAAGAGATGGTGGATTTGTCACCATTGGAGACAACACCAAAATAAAGATCATCAAGCATGGAAAAGTCGATTTTATTCCAAGAACGGAAACTCCTACTCCCACTCCCATTGTTGACCCAAAGGAGAATTCAACTCAAGCAAATGAAAAGATGGAAACTCACAATTTGGACTAACTATCTACAAGTCAACAAGAGGATAGTCTTCCCAAAGATTGGAGGTATGTAAATTATCACCCAATTGATCAAGTGATTGGTGATCCTTCACAAGGGGTAAGAACTCATTCCTCTATTAGAAATATTTGCAATTATGTAGCTTATTTGTCTCAAGTAGAACCTAAGACATTTATAGAAGCTGAAAAGGATAATGATTGGATAATTGCTATGCAAGAAGAAATAAATCAATTTGAGAGAAACAATGTTTGGAAACTAGTTCCAAGACCTAAGAATCATTCAATAATTGGAAATAAATGGGTATATAGAAATAAGATGGATGAAAATGAAATAGTAACTAAAAACAAGGCTAGACTAGTTGCAAAGGGATATAATCAAGAAGAAGGAATAGACTTTGATGAAACCTATGCTTCCATAGCTAGATTAGAAGCTATTCGAATGTTGTTAGCCTTTGCATGTTTTAATAAGTTCAAGCTATTTCAAATGGATGTAAAAAGTACTTTTTAAATGGCTTTATAGAAGAAGAGGTTTATGTTGAGCAACCTCTTGGATTTAAAAATCCTAGTCTTCCAAATCATGTCTACAAGCTTTCTAAAGCTCTATATGGGTTGAAGCAAGCTCCAAGGGCATCGTATGAAAGACTAAGTAAATTTTTAATTAACAATGATTTTGTAAGAGGTAGAATAGACACAACTCTCTTCACAAAAACTCACAAAAATGATATTCTTATAGTCCAAATATATGTTGATGATATTATATTTGGTGCTACTAATGAATCTGTGTGTCAAGAGTTTGCAAAGTGCATGCAAGGTGAATTTGAAATGAGTATGATGGGAAAGCTTACCTACTTCCTTGGACTTCAAATCAAACAACTAAAAGGAGGCATCTTCATCAATCAATCAAAGTACATTAAGGACCTACTAAAGAGGTTCGAGATGGAAAGCTCAAAGCCGCTTGGAACTCCTATGAGCACAACTACAAAACTTGATCTTGATGATGGAGGTAAAACTGTGGATACTAAATATTATAGAAGCATGATAGGTGTTTTACTTTATTTGACTGCAAGTAGACCTGATATAATGTTCAGTGTATGCATGTGTGCTAGATTTCAGTCTAATCCTAAGGAATCACCTGTAGTTACAGTAAAAATAATCCTTAGATATATACAAGGAACCCAAACCATAGGATTATGGTATTCTAAGCTTGTAGGATATTCAGATGTTGATTTTGCTGGATGTAGGTTAGATAGAAAAAACACAAATGGAACATGCCAATTCTTAGGAGCAATGTTAACCTCTTGGTTTTCCAAGAAACAAAATTCCGTTGCACTATCAACCGCTGAAGCGGAATATGTAGCAGCTGAAAGTTGTTGTGCCCAAGTGATATGGATGAAACAACAACTAGAAGACTATTGCATGAACCTAAAAAGCATACCGATACATTATGATAATACTAGTGCTATCAACCTAACCAAGATTTAGCACTCTAGAACAAAGCACATATAAATCAGACATCATTTCTTAAGAGACCATGCTAAAAAAGGTGATATAAGACTAGAATTTATACATTCGGAAGATCAAATAGCTGACATTCTTACAAAACCTCTAAGTGAAGCTAGTTTTTGTAAGATTAAAATGTTGATAGGATTCTTGGATTATGATAAATTGAATGTTTGATTGCTCCTTCATTCATCATTTGCATAATTGACATCTAGTGAAAGAGTATTAATTCTTATTTAAATATCTCCCTCACTCAAAGATGTCATAGATAAACAAATTCCGTGCTACGATTCAAGACTGAAAATTTTCTTATGGGTTTAGTCGACTAAATCTGTTCCAGTCGACTGGTAAATCTTATCTAGTCGACTGGTACATCAAGACCCTATTTGGAGCTAATTTTTTAAAAAAATTTAGTTATCATCCAGTTGACTGGTAAAACAACCAAGTCGACCGGTATCTTACTGACCAATTACCCAATCGACTGGTACATATACCCAGTGAAGTTGTACGACTAAGTTTCTTAGTGGATTACTTCAAGGAGGTTCCTTGAAGAGAGTGAACGTAGGGTCGGAACGAATTTGATATTACCGAACCACTATAATCTGAGTTTGCATTCTCTACTCCTTAAACTCTTTATTTACAGCACACTACTTGTTTAATTGCTTGTTGTTTATATGTTTTTATAAACTTGTGTTTATTCCGCGAAAGTTTTTAAAAACCCAATTCACCCCCCCTCTTGGGTTGAAACCTCAGTCTATAGTTTGGTATATGAACATGATTACAGTGGGATTAGGATTATGAGGATTAAAGTGTGACTATTTTAATTTTATGTTTGGTTCATGAGATTGTTGGAAAATAGGATAACAAATCAAAAGACTAAAATACTCATTTATATTTTATTATAAATCTTTTATAATATATATAAATCTACATAGAGAGAGAGAGAGAGATGAAAGCTCTATTTTTTTCTTTCTTTTTTTGACCTTATCGTGAAACAGAGAGAAAGAGGAAGGAAGAGGTGCGGAGATGAGGGGGTAGAGAAAGAAGGAGGAATGGGATGAAGGGGAAGGGAAGGAGAGAGGAAGGGGAAAAATAGAGGCCGCGATCTGGTGAAAAATGAGGAGGAGAATGAAGAAGGGAAAAAGAAGATCAGGGCTAAGGTGGCGCGTGGCTCGAGGCACAATTTGGACAATGAGGATGAGGAGAAGGAAGGAGAGAGGAAAAAGGATGAGGAAAAAGAAGGAGACAGAAAAGTCACGCGATTTGCTGAGGAGGATGAGGAGAGATGAGAGGGAGGAGGAGAAGGGAGGCACGAGGTCGGATTGGAGGTGGCCAGGGGAGGAGGGGAGGTGACTGTCGCTGGGAAGAAGAAGAAAGAGAGAGGGATAAAATGGTCTTTGAAAAAAAATCAATCCCGTATACCTGGGATTGATTCTATCTCAGGGGGGTTGGGACAAATTTTCAAGGAGTGGGACTAATTTAGTTTCAACTTAATCCCATATGAACAATTAGTCTCTCCAACCAAACATGGGACTAACTGTTCATGTGGGATTAAGTTAGTCAATCCCAACTTAATTCCTCATAGCAAACTGCCCCTTAGGGTTCATTTGGCTCATAGATAGGATTATAGTGGTACTATCTTAATACTATTGTAAACCGAGATTCTAACCCAAGAGGGGGGTTAATTGAGTTTTGAAAAACTTTTGATAATCACTTGCAAGTTTATAAAAACAGTTAAATGCATAAGCATACAAACAAGTAATGTGCTTTAAGTAAATGAGTTTAAGGAAGAGAAAGTGCAAACTCAGTTTATAGTGGTTCGACAATATTGGATTCCTTCCGACCCTACGTCCATTCTCTTCAAGGAACCTCCTTGAAGTAATCCACTAAAACTTTTAGTCGTACAACTTTACGGGTGTTGTGCAAACCTTACAACCAATCTCTTCCTCACAGAAGCTTACAAATAAGTGTTTAATCCTAAACACTCTAAGAGTTATTACAACTCTTTCCCCTTTACAATAAACGAGATTTGCTATAAAGTAAATAGTAGAGAGATAGCAATGAATGTTTTTACAAATGAACAATATCTTTCTTTCAAGAATAAGCTTTTAAGAATTAATGAGCAAACTTGTGAATTGAATCTGTTATCTTCTTGTTTTAAATGCTCATTGAAGTGAGTTTATATAGCATTGAATCAATATGGCTGTTAGACACTGACTTCGTAGGTTTTGTGCATTAAATGCTCAAGTCCCGCGTCTCAAACGATCATATTTTTCAAATTACTAGTCGACTAGGTCTTTGTACCAATCGATTGGGTCAAGTGAGAAATCTCACTTTTAGGCTGTGGGAGAGCACCAGTCGACTGAGGACTCACTGTCCTAGTTGCCAGTCGACTAGGTGCTTTACACCAGTCGATTGGGGACCTTTTGTCCCATACCCTAGTTGATTGGTATATTGAGCCAGTCGATTGGATTGCCCTTCAACCCAGTTTTTCAAGTTTCAAAACTGTTTTTGAGTTGGAAACATTTGTATTAATAGTTTTGTCAAAACTTTTTGTAAAATGAGCCATGGATCAAGCTAAGTATTTGAACATAAGAGATTTACAGTTGTTTTCAATGCCTTAATGCCTATTCTATATCTTCTATCTTGTCTTGGCGTCTGAAACTGGTTGAGTTATTGCATCTTGTTTCTTTGTTAAAAGCTTTTATCACTTAAACACTTAGATAAAACTATTGGTACAATTAGAGTAGTGTTTTGTCGTTATTAAAATCAAATAAGGGCAACAACTATATTTGGTATATAAGATTAACTGATTGATATTAAATTAGGTTAATAATTCAAAAAACCAAATCCATTATTCATCATCCCCAACAATTCTCTCCAAACCCTATCAATCTCTTTCTCTCTCCTCCCTATCTCCCTTCTTTGCAACCTATAAACAGAAGAACTACGCTTTCCCATCTTCTCTCAAATTTATTTATAAACATTATAAAATCATGTACCAAGAAGTTATATTTCAAATCATATATCCAAGAATTATATCTCAAATCATGTACCCAAAATTATATCTCAAAACTAGTGGTTTCTAATATTTGTTTTTAGTTTCAGTTGTATTTACGATAGATTTGGAGAGATATTTTTGTTTGAATTTGTAAGGGATTTTTTTTAAATTTTTTTTTGGGCTTTCTTTTTTAAAGTTTGCTGTTGCATTTTTTTTTTTGGTAACATGGAGATAGAACATACGAACACCCATGCAGGGCATCATCATCCCTCAAAGGAACAAAACACCATTAGTGTCTGCCATTAACACCTGCGTAAGCTCCATGGGAGGTTGGAGAAGAACACAAGAATTAAGTTGTTGCCACAACATCACACATCTCAGAGAGAGAGAGAGAGATGGGGGGCGATGCAAATCAGTGCGGAGGGTGGCAGCTGCGTAGATCTGCCAAGAAGAAGAAAAAGAAAAACAAATTAGTCCCAAAGGGAATGGGATAGAGCCTGGGATAAAGATTAATTTTGTCTTACCCCTCAATCAAATATGAAATTAATTATTCATGTAAATAATCAATCACGCCTTAATCTCTCAAACCAAACGAGAACTAAACAAAAATCAATGGACATTCAGATACCTTGGCTGTATTTGGGCTCTTTGCGAGAAATGGGCTGCCAGGGCATCGCTCATATCTTGGTGGAAATGGACGCTAGAGCAGCAATGGACCTTGATCCATAATCATAAGTCCAATGTGCATCATCTTAATTCTTAATTCACTTGCTCTTCATTGCAGCTAGCTGCTATGGAGCTGATCTTTAATGTAAAAGAATTTGTTATTTTTGATAACCCTCTATCTGTACTAAAAAAATTGAACAGCCGATGCTTATGGTGCTTGTCATGAATGTTTGTTCTCCATTTAGTTTTTTTTTTCCCCCAATTTTACCCAAAAAAGGGAGGGGGGAATTGGAATGGAGAAAAGGGAAAGAATAATTAATGAGGAATGCAAAACTAGAAGGAAATAATTGTGAGATAAGAAAGGTAGAAGGAAAATGTTAGTGTGCATTTATTATTGAAAAATTTCATCTTCATTTTACTAAACACTTTATTCAACAATGTAAATATTTTTATAATAATTTAAAAAATAGTATTTCTTTTTCTGATATTTCTCTTTTTTAAATTTTTTCAATATTGTGTTAAAAAAATAAATATTTTTTTTAAATTGTGTTGAAAACGTATAAATTGGTAAAAAAATATTAAGGAAAATAAAAATAAAAATTTCTCACCCTTAAAAATCATTTTCCTTGTGTTTGTTTGCTTGGTTGGAGGGTGAGTTTAAATTAGGAAAATTTAATTTGTTTTGTAGAAGAAAAAAAATTCCCCAGAAAAACGCTTTTGACTACTTAAGCTCAGTCAAAACATGCACTTGCAGACTTTGATAACATTGTTTATCCCTCCCGTTGGAAAATCTCATGTTAACCACCGGAGGACTAGCTAGGAAAGCAAAGGGACTCCTAAATTTATACTGCCTTAATTAGACAGAAACAGTCCAATGGCAATTTTGTTCATAGTCGCTGGATCCGTTCATCTTTATTTGAAAAAAAATCTCGACCTCAGGGACGGAGAAAATTTTTCCCCGGGACGGAATCCCCACTCCAAATTCCTCAAACCTCATAATTAATATATTATATATTTTTTTAATTTAAATTCATTTTTTTATTAAATAAATTTATTAAATTTTAATTTCAAATTTATAATGTTTTAACTTAAATGATAATTCATATCTTAATGATAATTTATTAAATTTATGTCTTATAAATACCACTTGCACTTTCTTTTTTATAAATACCACTTACACTTTTTATTTTATAACACTCTATCTCTTAACGACCACAAAACCAACTTAAGCTTTAACAAATAAAAGTATTAAAATTTTCGACTTTCAACTTACTCAACTTAGACCTTTAAAATTCCTATTTTTATAACCTACTATCTTAAAATAATTCAAAATTTATAGTCTCATGAGAAAATTCCCCGCAGAAACCCGATTCTCCATAGAGAACCGAGATGAAGAAAAAAATTTCCCCAACTTCAGATGAAGGCAGGGATGGAAAATTTTTTTCTCCATGAGAGCTTGGCAGGGACGAGGATGGAGAATCCAACCCCGCCCCTTTGCCGTCCCTAAGCCCAACAGAGAAAAAATGAAGCCTAAAGAGAAGTGCATCGCCCAGAGATTGAATTGTGAGGATTTTATATACACTACAATACAACAGATACCCACAGATTGAATGGAAGAAATAATTAAAAAGGAAGAACCAACAACTGGGAGGGGGGAGTCAAAAAATGTGGGGGTAAATAACAAAGGAAAAAAAAAAAAGAGGGGGGGAGGGGGGGGTTCGGGCTGCACTTGATCCCACTACAATTAAATCCTTAATGATCGCTGGTACAAAATGTGTTTACTAGTGAGCATCCCCTCCTTCCATTCTTTCTATGCTTGGGAAGAGGGAGAGAGGGCTCCGTCCGATCTGCGGGAAGCTTGGCCATAAGCTGAAGATTTATCTGACCCACGAACATTGTACCTCTCATATACCTTTTCACGGTTCTCTGACCACCAAGTTTCTGCTTGGTGCTCCCCAAATCTTCTTCGGCTGCAGAACCACCAACAGATTCAGATTGCAGTCATGAACATAAAATGTTTGATCAACAGATTCAGATTGCAGTCATGAACTTAAAATATTCAAACATTTTTATGTCATACCAAATCCAAAACACTGGTAGCTAAGCACAAAATGCATGTGGCAGATGCAAAGGTAGAGAACCAGGTCGGCAGGTCCAGCTAACCTCTTTTTCAATACCGATGAAGAGTCATCATGATAATTAATCCAAAAAGAATCATGATAAGACAAATTTGGACAATCAAAGGAGAACACCCAGCAATAATGATCTTCGATGGTACAAAATCGTCTACTGTCCTACTGTTTACCATACTCCAATCATCTGGTTCTACTAGCAAGCCAATGTGTGCAGAATATCACATAAAAAAATACAACAAATAAATTTTTTAAATTACCTGAAGCGCACTCGTTTGAGATCTCTAGTTCCATCCCGTAGGGCCACAAGAGTTATGTACACACCGGGCTCATACTGTTCAATCCATTCAGCCTCTACCTGATTACTGTTAACAGTCAATGCAGAATTCCTAGATTTCAAAGCATTCTCACCGTCTTGGAAAGGTACCGGTTCCTTTCCATCGACAGCCTCTGACAGACTACTACTAGATTGAAACCCTGCACTACCATTTTGTAGTCTCACATCTGGATGGTCATCTGCCCCATTCGCTCCAGGTGGATCCTTCAGTGATTGCACAGTGCCCCGAGGTCCAGTTACTGTAGTATAGTCAACCCCTGTGGTAGACTTGAGAAAAGAACTGGTGATCGAATCAGACCTTGAATGGCGTTCTCCATTTGCATCTGGAAAATGAACACCATTTGGCTCCAAGCCATTTGGTAGGTAAGCAGGCCTCATGTTCTCAGTATCATAAACCCCCGATGGCAGCCTCTCAGCCATATCCTTGAGCTGGAACGATAGAATAAGAATAATCCGTCAAAACAAAGAAAAATTCATCCAGGAAGACATAAAATGAGCAAACGAGATTTAAGCTTATTCCAATCACTTGCACTATCTTCAGCCACTACATAATTCTATTATGCAAACAGGAATGCAAACTTAGACTGACGAGTAGTCATGTAACCTTTATTATTTTTCAAGGAAATTTTTTCAAATTCAATATCAATTAAAGATCAAGGACCATTTTCCGAACTATCCAATTAGAAACAAACAATAAAGGAAGAAAATACTATCAAGTAAAAGTAACCTGTGCTGTAAGTGACTTTATGACTTCTTTTGCAGCTTTTGATTTAGCAGATTCCTCTGCGGCCAGTGCCACAGCTTCCTGCACTTTCTTTGCTGATTTCTGAAGATCCAATTCTTGGACATCACATTTCTGCCTCAGGCTCTCAACCTAAACCAGATCCATGATTCAATAACCATCATGATTAAGGTACTTCATCTGAAACTAAATAAATTTTCAACCACCTCTCCTCCACGTCCCCAAAACGGGGAAAAAAAAGAAAGAAGTGAAGATAAAATCAAGGAACTTGAGCCAATATACCTGTGCACGCAACTTAACCACTTCCTGATTCAGAAGTTCATTTGTTTTCTTCAAACTATCTGTTATACTTTTGGAAAAAGAGAGTCCTGATGTTGTAGGAACTGGAGTAGCAGAACGAGGAGGGCTAGGTCTCCTTGAGAAAGGTGACACAGACCTGGAACTTACTCCAGATGGTGTCAGAACTGGTTTAGGAACTGTTCGTCGCAGATCAACAGCAGTAGACAAAACAACATCTTTCAGCTGTAACAAAGAAGGTGCTTGAGAGGTGCGAACTAGGGAGAAAGTATCAGCTTTCTTTCCTTGTCTAGCTGCTTTGCTATCCAGCTGCTTGATCAAATCCATATTTGAAGGTATTGCTAACTTGGACAACCTTATATCAGCCTTGTCCAGCCTGTCCTTATTCTCACCTGAAAGACGAGGTACAGCAATCCTCCTGTTATTAGTGCCAGCTTCTGACATCTTGTTCAGTTTAGCAAAACAAGAATCACAGACACGATACGGTTTGCCCGGATTAGGAGCCAATGCAGCTCTTGTCACTTTTCTTGAACTACATGAATGGCAGTGCACAAGTCCGCAATTATAGCAGTTATGCCTCTTTCTGGTAAACCCAAAAGCCTGTCTACAGGCAGAACACTGAGACTGCTCAGCACCAGATACCCATTTATGAAGACATATAGCTGCGGTATAGTTTGAACCACAAGCAATATATTTCACATGTCTATCCTTCAAAGCTTCAACAAGAGTTGGCGCTTTTCTATCTTCAATATCTCCATGACCCAACCTCCCATTAGCACCCTTTCCCCATGTATAAACTTCATTCCTAGATGTTAAAGCTGCTACATGATATGCACCACAGGCTATTTCTTCAACAGATTCACCAGCAAGCTTGTCTTCCACCAAGCATGGTAGCTTTCCATCGGCTTGGGGATTCCCAAGTTGACCATAAACTGTGCTTCCCATTGTAAAAACGCGTCCTGATGTGGTCAAGCCAACTGTTAAACTATGCCCACAAGCAATTTTGTGAAAATTGTAATCAATTAGTGCTGGCACACATGTGGGTTTAAGTCGAGGCTCCTTATCTCCATGCCCTAGTCGATTTTTGTCTCCATCACCCCAAGTAAACAATTTTCCTGATGAAACACTTGCACTAGACTGTGTGACAATGACCTCCACCACAGCAGCAGTGTGCCACACCCCACATGCAACAGCAATTGTTCTCAACCCTGAGAGAGATTCGACTTCTCTTGGATGTGAAACATTTTCTCTGTTTCCATGGCCCAAGACACCAAATGTTCCATCACCAAAAGTAAATAGCTGCCCAGTTGATGTTATCAAGGCCGTATGCCATGGACCACAAGTTACTGAAGCAATTTGAAGTCCTTCAAGAGGACCCGAGATTCTCTTGGGTATCCAGTGGCTGACATCAGTACCATGGCCAAGAAGCCCAGCATTATGTGTGCCATCTCCCCATGTATAAAGCTCCCCGGCCATTGTAACAGCACAGGTATGGAACTCTCCACAGGCAACAAAATCAACACTAGTATTTGCCAAAGATTCAATAAATTGAGGTTGAATGACATCCTTCCCAGCACCATGGCCAAGCCGGCCTCCAGATTCCTCACCCCAAGTAAAAATTTCACCTTGCCTTGTCACTAAGGCAGCATGCCTGACACCACAGGCTACACGATGCACATCCAAAACTACATTGGACTCTAATGGCCTGGGGAGCAGCACATCTGTTCTTGTGCTCAAATAATTAGCACTCTTATCAGCCCCAATCTTTACAACGTTATCACATATGACCTCACCCCATATGTATACATCACCTAGAGCATCACAATCATCCGGTGCGGAACCATGACTGGAAGTGCTGGGGGCACTAGAAACACTAACCCGAAACACATCTGAACCAGATCCTTTTACTTGCATATTTGTGATATCTGATGCTACATGTGATCTTTCAGAATGCGCAGGATTGTCAGGCCTAAAACTCTTCGGAGAAGTATCTGGATTGAAACTGACAGAAACTTCTGGGGAGCTAATATCTCGTGTAGCACTAACAGAACTGTCACTCGCACTATTTGATGTCAAGTCTCTGTTGTCCTGAAATATATTTAAAATGAAACTTATGATCACACTAAACACCTTGCGACTAATAATGGAACTTGAAACCTTTTTCTCTTTTTTTTTCCTTTGGGAGGGGACGACTGAAGTAATAGTATATGTTTATGCATTTATGGTTACAACAAATAACAATTTTTCTGTTATTATATTCAAGTTAATGATGACATCATTTTTTTTTTTTAAATGGCCAAGTGTTGGACATAAAAAAATTACAGTTTTTACCATTTTCTTTGGAAAAAAAATAGATATAATTAAAAAAAAATTAAGTAACAACCATGCATCTGTTGATACTGTGATGTTTATCACGCATGATTTACTTTTAAATCATTATATTTTATACATAAAATATCAATGATATTTTTTTGGAGGGGCATCCATCCCAAAAATATTAACATTACTAATAGGGATAGAATATATAAGGGAATTCTATTTTTTTCTTTTTCTTTGGGTGGGGAGAGCGATGGCCCCCCTTAGTCCCCAATAAGCTTTGCCAGTGTTTGTGACATTGAGAATATATATGCTTCTAGATAAAAACTGTTCCTTGTTAGTAAGGAAAAGACCTCAACTATTATCCTAATTAATCAAAAATATCTTTATTTGCAACTAGGCAAAATGTTCATGTTGTAGATGGACTTGTTAGTGTTCACGATAGAAGTGTTTTAATTAGAGACAAAACCATAAAAAGCAATTACCCAAAAGAAGCCTTTAAGTAGGTATACTTACATCAAGGTAGAGGCCACCATCATTCCAGCCATCAATTTTTGAGCGCCCACCTTGACCAGAGGTTATTAATGCTTTTAGGCCAGCAATCCACACCTCTGCCTCAACTTTGTCTTTGCAAATCTGGAAACAGAGAACTTATTATATTCATGCTATATACAGATAAATTATATGCTCAAGGACAAAATACCAAAGTTTCATGACCAACCAAATCAAGCGACCGCTTCCCGTTGTTGTATATGAGAGAAAATGATAAATAATCCTGTTCAGGACGGAGATACCGTTGGAAAACAGACTGGAAACAGATCAAAGAGGAGAAACTTTAGAATTAATATAATAAGGAAATATAAAGGGCGAAATATCTTAGATATAAATACAGAACAATAAAATAGAGAAATCATACAGTTCTTTGTCCAGGAATAATTTTAGAGACGGAGGCTAACTTCAAACTTCTTTCGTCACTACTTGATATCCAGATCAAAGATGTCTCGTCCTGAGATTTTTATATGAGATCAGTTAGATGATCACAAATTTCTTTAAAAAAAAAAAAGAAAGGTTGAACAAGCATGGAGTTGAAGGCTGACTAATTAAATCAGAAACCCAAACACTGCATACCTAAAAAAAAGTAACAATCTTCCAGAAAGAAATACATTGACTAAACATGCATAACATATGGCAATATTTGAAGTGTAACAGATTAAGGTAAATGTTGACACTAAAATCATTGGGTTTCAGAACCAAAGGCACACTGTAGTAAATCCAACACAGAAAAAATATTCCTTCCCAGAACAACCACCCATTTTGCATCCCAGAATCCAGATGACAAAAAACTGCTGTAGGCATGAGAAAAATTTACATATAAACCATGGAGCAGGGAACTGGCAAACTGCCTAAAAGAGACCACATAAGACTCTAGCCTCACTTCACAACTGAGAAGTTAATAATTCTTTTGCAACCATTTATTCATGCAATTACACTACCAAACAGAACTTTTGTCACCAACCACAATCAGTTGAGAAGAGTAACAGCAATCTAAAAACCGGACACAAATGATGCAAAAACTAAAATATTACTAAGGGTGAATGAAAGCACTTAGTGTCCACTGAGACTGAGAAGCAATCCAACTTTAGCCCAAAATGGCAAAGTATGAATTTAGATGTTTTGAGTCGTGTAACCAAGGCATTAGTTGATAATACCATCAAGATGTCTTAGCGTTCGACAGCAGTTATATGTGGACCAAATATCATCAAAATGTCTAAAGTGTCTGATGACTGTTTTATATGGTGGACTAACCAAACACCTCCAAAGACATGGCCATATGATCATAATTATTTCTGATAGATAAACTGGAACCATCTTCAATCAACACTTATTATAAGAACTCAGGGCTGGGATATTGCTCATTACATATGTCTAACTTTAAGTTTAGTTTTTTAAACTATTATCCAATAAAAGAATTTTGGAGTTAAGTTCATGAGTCCAAATGAATTGACTCAATTGAGGATTTATTTGGAGACATTTTTTCCAAATTCATGCAAGATATGCTTTCACTATCTTATTAATACAAAAAGATTTTAATTTACATTATTGCAATCTAACCCTCACTAAAAGTTGTCTTCATCAAAGGGTAAACAGAAATCTTTAAGCAGGTTTTCAAGAGGTGGATTGAGGTCTATATGGTTCTGAAAGGTTCAAGCAGAAAATTTTCTTTATAATGCTTTCCAATTCTATATACTCTATTTTAACTTTCTCAAAAATTATCATAGTTACCAGAGGTATTTAATTCAACCATTTTCCAATTAACAGTTGCGCTGAATCATATTCTAGAAACTTGAATCAAAACAAACTTCACCTTCTTAATCACCTACCTTCCTTATCATAAGGAAAGGCCTACCACATGAACTGGAATTATTTACCATTATCGAAAGATAGCCTAGACTGTGAGAATCCAAAACCAACATATAAGGTTAAAATCATATCTTTGATGCACTTATCACTTCTCTTAAAGTGAAAACCATAAGAAACCATGAAAGAGACTCATCCACCTATAAGTGCCAGAGTCAAATTATCAAATACAGAGCACATCACTGTAGAACCATCAGTTTCTGCATTGTAGAATTGAGACTACTGGCTGATAACCAGACAACAACAAGAAATAAGCTTAAATTTTCCATGTTAAAGCACATTCTGATCTAAAATATCCATCTAGCCCAAATAGAAATAATAGTATTGACACCCCAAAGCAGAACATCCTCAGTAAAAGGCTTTTACAGCAAACTTACATTGGAGAGTCTAAATGGACAAAACTTTGGCTTTCCTTTACGACCATATTTAAGAAGTTGAGAACCCTTCTTCAAAGCAATTAATGCCTGTAGAAGAGAATTTACAAGCCTTAGGTAACAACAATTGATACAAAATTACACTGTAAAAATGAAAAATTGTATGATCAAGCATATATAAAACGAATTAGAACCAAATTTCAATTTCCATTTTAAATTCAATGCGTTGTGAGTCAAAAAATTATAATTCGCCTACTCAAAGAGAAATATATATTACCGTTTGTGAGGCAATTCATTTACTGAATATAATCACAGATTAATGCTTTGACAGTACAAAATAAGGAAATTCTAGTTCAAGGCCAGTGGAAATTTACACCATCCCTTAGGTTCAATATCAGTACACAATATTAACATTGATGAGGAAATATGCTTAATCAGATAATTGGCTTCTACTTCTCATTCTATTTGTTGATTTTCCAAGTAATTAATCAAACAAACCCTAATTCTAACATATAGGTGTTGTAAACTCTGTGAAGGGTTTACATCAGCAGTGTATAACTGCACTCAATTCCTCACCAAAATTAGGGAGAGGGGGCAAAGAACCTTTAAGTGGTCCTAAAGGAACCCCAACAAAACATCCTCAATTTTAGGTGTCATGTCAAATCCACCTCCAAAAGAAAGAACACAATCACTATAAACTATGAGAGTGCCAACATTTAAGTTTCTAACAGATTGATGAGAACCCAAAATTTATCTTAAAATTCACCAGTAATTTCATTTTTCACCTACAATCAAACTATTGATATTCTAGTCAACCAAAAAAAAAACTTTTTATAGAGCAAAAATGAAAATTTTCAACAGAGAAACAAAAAAATTAACAACTCTTAACAAAAATTCGGAGTTCATTATAATTCTAATGTGTGTACATATATAATAAATAAAACATATACAGAGTCAATTTTAACGCATAATATAGATACATATAGAGAGAGAAAACGGAAAAAGAGAGAGAGAGAGACAGGAACCTGCTCGATGTCACGGTCGGCATTACCGTAGCTAACAAGATCTGCCATTCCATGTGAGAAATTTACCAAAACGCCACCGCCCTCTCCGATCGCTCCCCGGAGCTCCGTTCATCATAAACTCACCAAACGACACGTCGTCCCTACGCTAACCATCAAACTAAACACTCACATCACCACCACCACGACCACCACCATAAACTAAACCCCACCCTCTCCTACAAAAAAAAAAACTGCTCCTTTCCCTTCGCAAACTATGCAGATCTGCAACTCTCCTCAAAAACAAAACCAAAAACCCTAGCTACTCCATTCCAAAATCCCAGTCAAAGCCAAGTGATCGCAGCAGAAAATGGTAAACCCGTTGGTTTGACTGACACAACGGTTTTCCTTCACTTGCTCCAAGTGTTTTTCCAGCGAATGGAACTGGTTTCGCGGTAACGGGACAAACCTGAGGCAAACAGTCAGGACTCAGGAGGAGGTGGAGGAGAGAGAATGTAAAATCTGAGGGAGGAGAGAGAATCGGAGGCAAAAGAGAGTCCCGTGTAAAAAAAAGTACAGATAGTCAAAGATGAGAAAACAAAAAGAAAAAGAGAAAATTATTAGTAGTACTTATAGAAATGAGAAGGAAAAGAAAAGAGAAGACATTTCCGAGGCAACAGCGTTAATAATCATAACCAATCAAATTAAAATAAAAAATACTAAATACGGTATTAAAAGCTTTTTTTTTGTATTTTATTTTCTGGTCAAGGTCTGTTTGGCAACATCTAAAGGACAATTCTTTCAACCTTCAGATAATTATAATATTCTACAGTATTTATTGAAATACTTAAAAAGAATTACAGCTTAAAAGATCGTACCAAACGGGCCCTTATTCTTATTAGGTAGTTGTAACTTGTAATGGGCTCATGGCCTCTTACATTCGGCTTTCGGTCTGAATCTTATGTGGCACTTGTGGGAGGGAAGCGAGGCACGTTGCGGGGGCATTATGGTAATTCCATACCCTTGCACGGTGTGAAAGTTGAGGTTTCTGGTGAATGAAATGACATAAACACCCTTGAATTGTGTTGATGTGGCTGCCAGATAAATGATATTGATGTACGTTGATTTATAGGCAAGCATAGTAGGATTGATGATGACTTGGGTTCTGTGGGGTGATCGACCCAGGGAGTGCGTGGGTCCGAAGATTTGGTGCCGTAGGGTGCGCAGGGTGGAGTCCAGATTTGGGAGAACCGAGAAGAATGTAGGACTTAGGTGAAACAATAATGACCATTGTGCATCTCTCTTTAGATATCATATTATGTTATCTGGTCATGAGTTATGACTGAGTATATCGATTGCTTTTCCTTGCATAAGATCTAGGGTTGGTATTAAATCTTAATGATATTTTTTTCTCTCTTGATTATAGCCAAAATTACAAGTGTTTGACAAAATTTAAGTATAAATTCTTTAAGTTCTCATTAAAAAAAAAATCTAAAAATAATATATATATATATATATATATATATATATATATAATTTACAACTAAATATGTGCAATACATAAAATGTATAAAAAGTCTATTAAATGTGCTTAATAATCTAATGAAGACTTTGACTTAGATTTCATTAACAATTTAAAACTTAAAAATTTCGTGAGAAAAGTATAGAATATTGATTGAATGTCAAAATTTATCTAAAAAAAATTACATATTTACAGTTTTAGTTAGAATATGATATATTTGTGTTGCTTTCTGTCAATTTAAGTTTTAGGATAATTGATAACTCAGTTTTTCTTAACATGATAATTTGATTTTGGGTGCAAAAAATAGAGTATCAAAAAACAATAATGGGTATTCTGATGCCTATTTTAAAAACATCTATAACTTTTTGTATGCATATTCTCATACTATACAATGATATGAAAAACACAACAAATTTTTATAACACTTGACATTTGAAAATGCTAGACGCTATGGTGAAGAGTGGTGACTTTTATGATTTGACTTTATTACAGTATCATTACTTTAAGTGAGGTGAACAATGAAATGGTGAAGATGGTGAACTAAAGGAGAGTCGAAAATTCACACGCGAGAAAGATATTATTAGGAATGACTTCATCTGTTTATATATATATATGTGTGTGTGTGTGTGCGCGTATTAATTTATCACCTATTAACTTTTGGTATAATTGATAGCCCAGTTATTCTCAAATTGTATTAAATTTGATTGTTGATATTGGGCTAAAATATATTAATCCCCCTCTCCCAAATGTCATTTTTTTATAAAATAGATATCTCAAAATAATTGTCAACATTTTAAATATGAACTACAACAATTAATTACTATCATTTTTTCAAAGACACTTCTGTGGGCCTCATTTTTTCATTTTTTTTAAACCTAAAAATATTTGCTTGTGGACTCGCTATTTTTTTGGATGATAAAATCACAAGTACATGTCATATTAATGAAATGGAACAAACTCTTTAGGAAAATGAGAGTATGGATTTGTTTGTGTGAACTTAAAGTTAGTTTTAAATCGGTGTTTATTTTCTAAAATGTGTAAAAAAACATAATCAAATTAAATCAAAACATCATTAAATAATAATTAAAATATTAACTAATAAATGATTTGATTAAGGTTTTAAGCTTATCAAGACAAATCCTATTATATAGTGGGTTGGTTTGGTCATATATATATAAAGTGTTGGAAAGCAGTTGTAGTTTCCTGATGCCTCTTAAGAGAACATGTAGCTTTCCAAGTGTATATCCTAGACTTACTCACGCAATTAATTTTTTCATACAATGTTTACTTGAATTAATGTCTTAAAGCAAAGTTTATTAATAATTTTGCCCCATCATTTTATATTTAGGTTGACATTGATAATCATTAATCTTTCATTGGTTTGAGAAAAAAAAATGTCATAATAAATGAATAGTTGGGTTGTTTTCAATTAACTTAAGCTGAGGAGAAATTTGGTAATCTATTTATTGTTTTAACATTTTTATTGGTACATGTTATATGATTGATCATTATTATTCATTGTTATACTGAGGATTGATATTTTTAGACGAAAACTAAGTACATGAATAACTTGCTGGAAATCTGGTTGAGTTGGATCCGACCCATAGAATGGTCACATGGACCCCAAAATTTGGGGGTTAAAAGTAAATATTATTAAGGGAAAAATAAAACTTGGTAGTTAGTTGCCTCATCCACTCGGTTGAGAAAAGTGACAAGAAACCAACTGCTCATAAATTGACAAAGCCCACTCACAATTAATGAAATGGTTTTTGTCAACAAATTGTAGTTACTGAGGAAGCATTACTCACCGTAGTAGATGAAGAAGGCTTTATCCATTTATTTATGGTTGAAAATTATCATTTATTTTTGTTCATTAATTAAATTGGGTGACGATTATTAAGTATAATTGACCATCACTGCGGGTGAAAAGGTTAACCTCGCACGAGTACCTGAGGAAGTGGGGGGCCTATGATGTAGCCCACAAAACCCTCATCTAATGAGAAGCCCACACGTAGGCTCTGGTGTCACCAATAGGACAATGACACGTTTCGAGCCTGCTCAACATTGTAAAACACTCGTGGAGCAAGCAACGAGCAGTCACCTCATCCAAGCGTGATTAGCGGACCTAACCCCCGCTGAAGCACGCGACCCCTGACATACGCGACTTGCTAAACATGCAATCAAAACCTAACCCTTCAGAGCAGAGACGACATAGGCAAGGCCATACCTTGCCCACGTGGGCAATACCTACTCGGAGGACTATAAGTAAACTGAGGTATAGGAGTTCATCATTCATTCACTATTGCACAGTCCGCACTAAATTTGCTTTAAAATTAACCCTCGACCTCGACCTCTCTCAAGCCCTCATTCTAACTTGAATGTCGGAGTGCCCTCGGAGGTCTCCCCCTCTCCTCCTTCCGAGGGTCTTTTAGTTCACTTTTGTTCACTTGTGCAGGCCCCGAGGAGTCAACCCTGGCCCCTTGAAGCTCAACGCCACGTCAGCAACCATTTTCGGCATCAACAACTTCCATTGAGCTTTGTTTTCCTGGATCTTTTAGTATATTTTGTAGCACATTTGGCCATGCTAGGAAGTTTGATTTGATTTTATGCTTTTGGTGTACAATTTAGGAACTCAGTTTAATTGTTCCCGCACGAGACAAACAAATAATTGCGAGAACTGCAATTAGTAAGGTACAGAAGTCATTTGGTGATATCAGAGTGCTTGGATGAATGTATAGGGACAAATAGAAAGTAATTTGACATCTGATATGCTCTAAAATTAACTTTTGGTCATGTTTTCTAATCAAATTATAGCTTTAAAAAAATGATCTATCTGAGACGTGTCCTCCTTTCTGGAACAGCATTACAGAAAATGATAGTTCATTTTACAGTCACTTCAAGTCATGTACATATATATATATATATATTTTTTTTTTTTTTTGTGATTTCTTTTTAAAATTTTTCTCTCTAAAAATTCTTTAAAAGCTATTTTTCAAACATAAATTTATACATATAATCATACTATGACAAAAAAGTTTTGTGTTGTCTTTTAACAACAAAAGCCTTTTTTAATCAACACATATTATCCAGTATTCTAAATAAAACCAACAAAATGCAAACCATCATCATCAAGTCTAAAACATTCCAATACCTAAATACCATCATGTCAAATTTTTGAACTCATATTGCTTTCTACTAAGCACTTCCTGCTTAGTCTTCTCTATCTCCTCATCTCTACCTTGCATTTCTAATAAGCGTTCTATAATGGATGATTGTACAACCATGTTTGCTAACAATAATCTTCTATCACTAATATTTAACTTCATTTTTATCTCTCTTAAATTTATCATCAATTTCACATCATAACTCTCAATAGCAGTTAATCTTCTTGTAGGTTTTCTACTCAATGCATCAACTACCACCTTCGCCTTTTCTAGATGCTAGTGAATTATACAATCATAGTCACAAATCAACTCCATCCACCGCCTCTGTCTTAACTTCAAACTCTCTAGGTAGGTAAGTATGTCAAACTCTTGTGATCAGTAAATATCTCACAAGTGGCTCCATACAGATGATGTATCCAAATCTTCAAAGCAAACACTATGACAGCTAACTCTAAGTCATGGGTAGGGTACTTTCTCTTATGATTTCTTAATTGCCTAAAAGCATATGTCATTACATTCCCATGTTGCATCAACATATATCCCAACTCTTGATGGGATGCATCACTATTCACCATAAGGAAATACCAATACCGGTGTTATAGTTAATTTCTCCTTTAGTAATTGAAAATTATTCTCACACTCCCCAGACCATACAAATCTCACCTCTGTCCTGGTCAATCTAGTCAACAGTATTGCAATAATAGAAAAATTATGGATAAATCATCTATAATAACCAACAAACCTCAAGAAGCTTTTGATCTCAGTCACATTAGTTTGTCTCTCCCAACTCAACACTACCTCTACCTTCTGTGGATCAGTTGCTATACCATCTCCAGATACTACATGCCCCAAGAAATTTATTTGATTCAGCCACAACTCAAATTTAGAAATTTTGCATACAATCTCTCTTTCTCCAGAATCTCCAACACAGTCGTTAAATGTTTCACATGCTCTTCTATCTCTCTCTCTCCAGAAGCTATTTTTCAAGAAATATGAGTTCAAAAATTTGACATGATAGTATTAAATTTTTAACATCATATAAAATATAATATACTAAAAATTAATAAATAAAAAATTAAATAAAACACATAACAAATAAATGAAAATATCAATATCTAATAAGAATGTAGATATATAATGTAATATTTATATCAATTAAAAATGATTTTACTTTACAAACACTTATAAACTTAATTATTTAAATAATGAAATATTTAAATATATTACAAAAAGATATTATAAACTATATATTATAATTTTATTAGAACAAATATCTTCATTGCTACTATCATTATTGTTAAGGATGAGAGTACTTTACACGGTGTGAGATCACACAGACACGGACTTGATAGACATTGATGGACATCAATATAACTCAAAATCTTAAATTCACGAGTCTTTGGCCCAAACCATGTATATAATCCACTCATATTTTTATTTTTGTTTTGATGTGGGATAACTCACATGTGGATATTCTAACAAATCTTCCCCTTACGTGTGAGTTATATAAAAAACTCCCTCTTGAATAGAACCAAATATCACGTGATCAACAAGAAAAACCAAACCAAGCTCAATCGTGGGGAGAGGCAAGCCATGAATATCCTCACGGGATAGGTTGTATCACAAAGCACACATGATAGTTTTCCAAGAAACCGTGGGCACATAAACACTTATCATTCAGAGACTCAACTATGGGACAACATCGTGGGAGTCACACGATCGTGACCAACTCAGACCAAACTCTAAAACCACTTGCTAAGGTCATGAGTACTTCACACAGCGGTAGATCACATGAACACGGACTTGATATACATAGATGTACACTAATATGACTCAAAAGCTTAAGCTTAAGAGTCTTAGACTCAAACTATATATATAACCCACTGTTATTTTTTATTTTTTTATACGAGATAACTCATGTATTGATATCCCAACAAATATGCTTCTCACGTGTGAATAATATATCAAACTCCCCCTTGAATGGAGCCGATGATCACGCAATCAACAAGTTATATTAAGTCCTCCACGGAACAGATTGTATTACAATAGGGCACACATGTCAGGTCTTCCAAGAAATTGTGGGTATGCACAAACTTTTTATCCAACTCCAACTTATGTTTGTCTTTCATAGTAATAGACAATTTCTCTTTCCCCAACAGCGTGTAATACCCGTATTCGTAAAGAAAAGATAAAGAAATAATTTAATAAATATAAAATGGACTTAAAATAATACATATATGTGAAAGATTTAATTTTTATAAAACAATTCTAAAAAAACGGACGAGTTATGATGTAAAGAAAAAGAAAAAAAAATCGTTTAGATAAAAAGAAAGGAAAAGGAAAAAGAAAAAGAGAAAAAAAAAGTTTTTCTTCTTTAAAAAAAAAAACAAAAACGTGGCAACAAGTGGCGGGGAAGGCAGGTTGCATGTAAGACAGCCATGCCAAAATTGTGGCAATTTCAGGGGAGGAATGACTGACTCTTATTGTAAAAATTTGGTGTGTGTATATATATAACTTTAGTATTAATTACATATCAAATTATGTTTGGTTTTTCTTCCATTACGATTCAAATTACTATCTTTCTTTAAACACTTGGGGAACGAAAGAAAGGTTAAAAGAGCAAAATCTTGAAGGGGTTTACGGGAGAATTTTATAGAGAATCGAGAAGCTCTAAGAAAAACAGAAGGTGTTGATGATCAGTAACTGAGGGAAATTGCTAAGAGGAGCAGGAAAAACAATGAAGTGATCCACATGTAGCTTTAAGTGCAACGTGGTGAGTTAGATTTACTTTAAGTAATCAAGATAAATATGAAATATCCAGTGATAATATTAGAATAAATTATTAACTTATGCTTTAGTGATAGATGAAAGTTGGTTAATAAGTGTGATAGGAATAGTGGATGAGTAGAAAATTATTTTATGAGAAATAATATTATTGGAATAATAAGTCAATTTAATAATAAATGCGATAAGTGAAATTCTTGATGAGTTATGGTTGATGATTTGATATGATTTATGAGGAGAGAAAATTTAGTGGATCTTGACGAGCTATAGTTGATAAATTGATGTGATATATGAGGGGAAAAAATTAGTGAAATTGATCAAATAATAATTTAAGAATAATCAGGATAGCTAATTTAAATATTTGAATTCATGTTTGTTTTATATTATTGTTCATATGCATATTTCATATAATTGTTCATATATATATGCATGAAATAAAAGAATCGGAAGGGGGCCGGTCTAAATGAAAAACCATGACAACCGGTATATGCTGAAAATAAATGAAAACCGTGACAGTCGGTATATGCTCGGAATAAAAGAACCAGGAGGGGGTCAATCTAAGATAAAAACATGTTGACATGTGGGAAGACGTTCCCTAATAATAATTCATGCATTGAATCTGTTTTAAATATTAATTGTATTACTGAAATGCTTAAGTGTTGTTTGTTATTGTACATTTATTTATAGATGAATGAGTCTCACAGAGAGACAGTTATGGTGAGAAAGAAACATAAAAGTATGATATGATAAGAACTATCTAAATGGTAAACTATATGCTGTGAATCTCATAGCGAGGTAATTATGAGATAATTGATGGTCTTAAGGTGAACAAATATATAAGAAGAAGAGATTGATAGAGAATGAGACTTATGATATGTGTCTGATAGTAGAATGCTATTATCAAGTTATATGAGATATCAATGATTAAATATTAAAAGACTATTTATACAAATTGAATACTTCTAGTAAATTTAATTCACTGAGCTTGTGAAGCTCACCTCTCATTGTACAATGATTTCAGGTAGCGGGCAGGAAAAATAGTTTGGTAAGTTGAGGTTTAGATGAAATCATTATCTGTAAGCCACGTACGTGTCCATATCCTCAGACTAATAAGAAAATAAAATAAAAATTTATTTGTAAATATTCATGCATATTTCGTTGTATATAATGTTTAAGTCAAGATCATAATGATGTATCTCCCCTGTTAAGGGTTGAGGATTGATGTAAAAATTTCTATTGGTGTTATTTTTCTTGTTTCATATATGTGTCATGTTGGGATTTTCAAAATGTGACAACACTGTCTCGGGGGTGGCCAACCCAGGATGGGTTGTTACAATTTTGGTATCAGAGCATTAGGTTTTATGATTCTGTAGACTGCATAAAAAAAAAGAAAATGGAAGATTAAAATAAATTATATTTTAATGAATAGTCTGAGGATGATACGTAGACATACTAGAGCTTGAGTTAGAGTTGTTGATTTGAGAGGGCGTGGTAGGCCCCTAATATTTTGACAAGTAAAGGTTGAGTCTGAATCTGTGGTTCCTAGAAGGGAGCGTGTTGACTGTATAATTGATATTAATAAAAGTATGAGAGAATCTGAAGTTGAAAGAGATGCACTAAAATAAGCCCTTATACATGCTCTTGAGAAAATGAATATAACAGATGATAGAGTTGATAGCCTATAGCATAGACTTGATGAACAGACTAGAGTAGTGCATGAGGTTATTGTAAATCCAGTAATGATAAATGTTTAAAAGGGTAAAAGTGAGTTTATGCACGAGATGCATAGAGTTTGTTTTGTTAGATATATTAAGTTAAATGCCTTATTGTTTAAAGGATCTATGAATCCTTTTAAGCCTGAGTTTGGGTGAAACATGTAGAGAGATTATTTGGTACTTTACCAATGACTGGCAGGCAGAGGGTCAACTTTGCTTCATTTGAGTTAGAATGAGAAGCTTTAGAATGATGAAAGGATACTTTTTCCAGGGTAAGTGCATATGTTGATAGACTCTTTAACCTGGAATAGGTTTAAGGAGGTTTTCCTTGATAAATACTTTCCTTATACTTTTAGAGCCCAACAAGAAAGAGATTTTGGTTATTTGAGGCAAATGTATTGACTATGACTCAGTATGATAGGATATTAGTGGCTTTGTTGAGGTTTGTACCGAAAATGATAGACTTAGAGGAGAAAAAGTGTAAGTGGTTCATAGATAAACTATGTTTAAATATTTAATCAAAACTATCTTACATGAGGCATATGAATTATGTCAAGTTGGTGGATATATCATTTCAGATTAAGAAAGATGTGAATAAGCTTAAGGGAAAAAGAAAGAGTGGTTAAAAAGGCTTAGACATGAAGGTTCTAGAGGTAGTGGTAGTATGAGTGTACAGGGTGAGATACCACCCCAGATGGGGTGTTTCTTGTTACAAGGAACTGTAGTACAGAGTCAAAGGCAAACAAGATTTGTTGCTTCTGTAGCTTAGAATAGTATTGGTGGGACCCTTAAATTTGGGAGACAGGTTATGAGAACTGGGAGTCATAGAGAGGAAGTAAGTATGCCACCAAGGAGAAGTGGTAATCTGATATATGATCGAGAAACAGAAGTTTGTTATAAATGTTATCAGATAAAATATTTATCTTAGAATTGCCCTAATTTGAAGTGTTTTATATGTGGAAAAGGTGGACATATTAATGTTGGTTGATATTAGTGCAACCCATTCTTCTGCATCCAGTATTCATATGAAGTCTATTGAAGTATATATTAGTACTTTGATTCGAAATGTTATTATTAAAGTCCCCACTAGAGATAGAGTGATAATCATAAATATTTACAAGGGTTGTATGATTCGTATCAATGATAGAGAGTTTGAAGTTGATTTGTTTTCCTTGAATATTGTTTACTGTTTTAAGGAAAATGTACTGTTCAGGATACCTGGACAGGAGGAGTTTAATTTTCAAAGAAAAACTCAAGATACTTGCAAATTGTCTTATTTTTCTTTTGACTACTAGTAGATGGTTGAAGAAAAGTTGTGAGGAGTATTTGACATGCATAATGGATTATAAAGAGGAAAATAGGAAGTTAGAAGAAATCTTAGTAATGACAAATTTTTTCTGATGTACTTCTTGATGAGTTGTCTAGGTTGCCTCCCCGTAGGAAGATTAAATTCTCTATTGATGTGATATTAGGTTTATAACATATATCTAATAGCACTCTACAGAGTGACACCCACTGGGTTAAGAGAGTTGAAAGTTCAATAATTGTTCGATAAACAATTTATTCGATTTAATATGTCGTCATGAGAAGCCCACGTAGTGGTTGTGAAAAAGAAAGATGGAACGATGAGATTGTATATAGACTACAGATAATTGAATAAGATAACCATTAAGAACAAATATCCTTTACCCAAGATAGATGATTTATTTGAGAAGTTGTATAGAGCAAGGGTATTTGCAAAAAATAGACCTGAGATCGGGTTATCATCAATTAAAGATAGAGAAGGGAGACGTGCTTAAGACTGCTTTTAGGACACATTATGGCCATAAGTTTCTTGTTATGTCATTTGGATTGACTAATGTTTCAGAAACATTCATGGACTTGATGAATAAAATGTTTAAACTATTTTTTGATGATCTTGTGGTTGTGTTCGTTGTTAACATCTTGGTGTATTCTAAGACTAAGGAAGAGCATACAAAACATTTAGAAATTGTGTTGGAGATTTTGAGGAGAGAAAGATTGTATGCTATAAATGTAACGACCCATCCCGGGTTGGTCACCCCCGAGACAGTGTTGTCACATTTTGAAAATCTCATCACGATACATATATGCAACAAGAAAAATAACGCTAACGTAAATTTTTACATCATTTCTCAACCCTCAACAGGGGAGATACATCATTCTGATCTTGACTTAAACATTGTATACAACATAAGATGCATGAATATTTACAAATAAATTTTATTTTATTTTCTCATTAGTTTGAGGATGGGGACACGTACGTGGCTTACAGATAATGATTTTGTCTGAACATCAACTCACCAAACTATTTGTCCTGCCTGCTACCTGAAATCATTTTACAATGAGGGGTGAGCTTCACAAGCTCAGTGAATTAAATTTACTAGAAGTATTCAATTTTTATAAATAGTCTTTTAATATTTAATCAATTTTATCTCACATAACTTGATAATAGCATTCTACTATCACTACACATATCATAAGTCTCATTCTCTATCAATCTCTTCTTCTTATATATTTATTGACATTAAAACCATTAATTATCTCATAATTACCTCGTTATGAGGTTCACAGCATAAAGTCTACCATTTAGATGATTCTTATCATATCATACTTCTATGTTTCTTTCTCACCATAACTGTCTCTCTCTAAGACTCATTCATCTATAAATAAATTTACAATAACAAACAACACTTCAGCATTTCAGTAATATAATCAATATTTAAAACATATACAATGCGAAATTATTAATAGGGAACGTCTTCCCACATATCGACATGTTTTTATCTTAGACCGGCCCCCTCCCGGTTCTTTTATTTCCAGCGTATACCGGCTGTCACGGTTTTCATTTATTTCCAGCATATACCGGCTATCACGGTTCTCATTTATTTCCAGCATATACCAGATGTCACGGTTTTTCAATTAGACCGGCCCCTTCCCGATTCTTTTATTTCATGCATATGAACAATGATATGAAATATGCATAGGAACAAAAACATAAAAACAAACATGAATTCAAAATTTTAAATTAACTATCCTGATTATTCTCAAATTATTATTTGAAAAATTCCACTAAATTTCTCTCATCATAAATCACATCAAAATCATTAGTCATAACTTGTCAAAATCCATTAAATTTCCTCTCCTCGTAAGTCATATCAAATCATCAACCATAGCTTATCAATTATTTCACTTATCGCTTTTATTATTAAATCAACTCATTGTTCCAATAATATTATTTCTTATAAAATAATTCTCTACACATCCACTATTCCTATCACACCTATCAACCAATTTTCATCTATTACCAACGCATAAGTTAATAATTTATTCTAATATTTCATATTTATCTTGATTACTTAAAGTAAATCTAACTCACCATGTAGCACTTAGAGCTACCCATGGATCACCTCTTTGCCTTTCCTGTTTCTCTCAGCAACTTCCCCGGTTGTTGATTATCAACACCTGACATAATATTTATATCAAAATTTCTAATTTTTTCTTCAATTCTTCCATAATTCACACCGTTTGAAAATTCTCACTTTGAATTTCGAGAAAATTCATGTATGCTAGATTTCAAAAATAAAACTTACATTATTACCTTCTATTTTTCTTAAAGCTTCTCGTGGTTCTCTATAAAATTCTCCTGTAAACCCTTCAAAATTTTGCTCTTTCAACATTTCTTTTGGTCCCCAAGTGTTTAGAGAAATAAAGTAGTTTGAATTGTAAAAGGAAGAAACCAAACAGGATTTGGAAAGTAATAAACTAAAGTTAATATATATATATATGCTAAAAGTTACTCTCAGCACCTTCCTCCCTTTGCCACGTTTTTTTTTGTGTTTTTTTGTGTTTTTTTAAAGAAAAACGAAACTTTTTTTTCTTTTTTCAAAGCTGGATGCGTCTAATTTTTTTTTTGTTTTTCATTTCCTTTGTAACTACGTCCCAACACGTCCAATTTTTTTTCAAAAGATTTATTTTAGTCAATACTAAATCTTTCGCGTATATATATTATTTTAATTTCATGTCATATTTATTAAATTACTTCTTTACCCTTACTTTACGAATATGAGTATTACAATAAATTCCTAAATGTGAATTTTGGTTGAATGAAATAACTTTCTTGGAACATGTAATATCTGGATATGGTATCATAGTAGATTCATAAAAGGTAGAGGCAATATTGAGTTGGGAGAGACCAACTAATGTAACTGAGATTAGAATCTTCTTGGGGTTAGCTGGTTATTATAAAATATTCTTTCAGAATTTTTCTATTATTATAGTACTGTTGACTAGATTGACCAAGAAAGATGTGAGATTTGTATGGTGTGGGAAGCGTGAGAAAAGTTTCCAATTACTAAAAGAGAAATTGACTACAACTCTAGTATTGGTGCTTTCTTCTGGTGATGAAGGATTTGTAGTGTATAGTTATGCATCCCATCAAGAGTTGGGATATGTGTTAATGCAACATGAGAAGGTAACGGTGTGTGCTTCTAGGCAATTGAGGAATCATGAGAGAAATTACCCTACCCATAACTTAGAGTTGGCTGCAATAGTGTTTACCTTAAAAGTTGGAGACATCATCTGTATGGAGCTACTTGTGAGATATTCACTGATCATAAGAGTTTGACATACTTACCTACCTAGAGAAAGTTGAATTTGAAGCAAAAATGGTGGATGGAGTTGATTAGTGACTATGATTGTACAATTCACTATCATTTAAAAAAGGCGAAGGTGGTAGCTGATACATTAAGTAGAAAGTCTACAAGAAGGTTAACTGCTATTGGTAGTCCTAATGTGAAATTGAATATAGATTTAAGAGAAATTTGAATATCAGTGATAGAGGATCATGGTTAACGAATATGGTTATAAAATTATCCATAGTAAAATGCTTTAGAGATGCAAGGTAGAGATGAAGAGAGAAAAGATTAAGCATTGAGTGCTTACTAGAAAGCAATATGAGTTCAAAATTTGAAATGAGGGTATTTTGGTATTGGAACATGGATATGTGTTCCCAGTGATGCGGAGTTGAGAAAGAAGATATTAGGAAAGGTACATGACGATGTATATTCGATGCACCCGAGTAACAATAAGATGTATATAGTGTTGAGACAGAATTACTGGTGGTCAGGATTGATGAGGGATGTAGCTGAATATATATTTTAGATGTTTGGTTTGTCAGCAAGTGAAGTCAAAGAATAAACATTTGGGAGACTTATTATAGCCTCTTCCTTTGCTTGAATGACCATATAAAAAATATGAACATAGATTTTTATTTCTAGATTTTTTCATACCCAAAGAGGTCACGATACAATGTAAGTGATAGTAGATAGACTTTCTAAGTCGCCTCAATTTCTTCCAAGTAAAACAAATTGGAGTCCTAAAAATTTGCCTAAATTGTATGTAGCTAATATTGTGAGGTTGTATGGAGTAATATTAAGTATAGTGTCAAATAGAGATGCTAGAGTTACATCTTGGTTTTGGAGAGGCTTTCAGAAAGCCACGGGTATGCAGTTACAATTTAATACAGCTTTTTCATCATCAATGGATGGGTAAAAGGTGCAGAACTCCAGCATGTTAGGAAGAAGTGGGAGAATGAAATATATTTGGTTCATAAATTATTAAGTTAACAACTAAGATGATCAAACTGATTAGAGAGAACCTTAAAGCAGCACATAGTAAACCAAATAGCTACGCTGATAATAGAAGAATACCTCTCGAGTTTCGAGTAGGTGATTGGGTGTATTTGAAAATATCTCCATGAAAAGGTGTGTTGAGGATCAAAAAGAAAAAAAAGTTGAGTCTGAAGTAAGTGGGACCCTATGAGGTTATTGAGAAAGTTGGGCTAGTTGTGAATAGCCTAGATTGCCTCCAGAGTTAAAACAATTACATAATATGTTTCGATAGGGGCTTAAATATGAATATTTAAGCCCCTTAATTTACATTTGTTAAGTTCTTTGTTTACGTATTTTATTATATTTTACTTCCTTTTTATGTTTTCTGTGTTTTTTATAGGCTTGTGAAGAAAAGAAAGCATTTTGAAGCTTTAAAGGAAGAAAACTAAAGATCTGGAAAGAGCTAGTACAATCGAGCGCAACATGGCTGCGATCGAGCGCACAAGCAATTGTGTGCACACATAGAAGGCTCGAGCACACCCATGCGCTCGAGTGCACAAGCATGTGATCGAGTGCACATGCATTGAGAGGCGGTAGAGCCAGTTTTGGAAAGATTTCTTCCAGACCTATTTTGGAAATTAGGGTTTCAAGGCACCTTTAGAACCCTATAAATAGACTTGTAAACATAGAAACACTACTTTTAATCTCTCATTTAGTTTAGTTTTTGTTCAGGAAGGCCGAAGGCCGGACGAGCCTGGAGAAGAGATTGTGGAGACGAATTGATGACTCTTCTCCATAGTGTTTTCGAGTTTCTTCTTTCCTTTGTATTTTATTTTATGATGTTGTTTAGCATCACAACTATGTGTAACTAATTTTCTAGTAAGGGCTTGGTTGAAGCCCTAATTATGTTTAACTAATAATTCAATATTGACGCATTTGCAATACTTATGTTGTGATTCTTAATTTGATTAATACCTGTTTTTATTTACATTCCTCATATGTGTGTGTCTGATCAACTTATGCATGTGGTATGGATCAGTTAGTTGAATCAATTTGGATGACCGAGTCCTGGGTTCAACAACAGTAACAAATGATATCCACGCCGGATTCTTGGGTTAATCAACATGAGAAACCGGGAGTGGACCAAACCTTAGGCCCCATGTGGTTGTTGATTTCCACAGACTTTATGCTCTCTTAAGAAACAACTCAGTATACACCATGTTGAATCCCTTAAGAGATAAATGAGTTAGAGTATACACCATGCCTAACTCGTTACTTAGGGAAATCTATAGCCTAAGGAGTGGACCAAGCCCTTAGGTTAACAACCAGTAGGTATTCATAGCATGAGTAGAGCACTGACATATTGTTTTGTTGGGGTAGCATGATTAGTGGTGGATACCAAGTCCCTACATCTTTATCATTATTGTCCAAACTCGATATTTATTCCCATATATTTTTACTCTAAGAAACTAATTCTAAATCGAAATTCACCAATCCCTATGGAGATGATCTCGCACTTGCACACTATGCTACCATTGACCTTATGCACTTGCAAGTAAAACTGTACCATTATTTACTTATTTATTTAGGTAGATAAATGCACAATAAGTTTTTGGTGTTGTTGCCGGGGATTGCACCAAATTTATTTTTAGAATTATTTTTATTAGTAATTTTTATTTTTATTTTTATTTTTTCTGTTATGTTTATATTTTCTTTATCAAACAACCCTAATTTTTTTCATCTTTTCATTTTCTGTTTTTTTTTTTTTGTTTTTGTTCAGGTGTGCAGTAGAGGAGTTTCTGTCCTCATTGTTATCGAGTGCACTAGTGTAGCACTCGAGCGCAAGAAGAACAACGATTGACGGCAGTTCAGGGTGCGCTCAAACGCAAAAGCTCCAGAAAGTACTCGAGTAGTAGTACTGAAACTGTTGCATTGAAGCTTGTCAACTAATTCATTCGAGGGAGAAGCACCAATGGTGGAAGCTAGATCTGCCTATTTAGCTGCTATGGAGAGGAAGCTAGATATACTTATAAAAGCCATGACTGCTTAAAATATCTCACCTAGTCCACAAGCCAAACAATTTCAGGTATGTGCTATATGTTCTCATTTTGATCACACTACTGACCCTTGCCCTTTGTATTCATCTGCAGATCAAAAGCAAGCAAATTATGTGGGACCAAACAACTACAACATATATGCAAATACCTATAATCCTGGATGGCGGAATCACCCCAACTTCGCATAGAACAATGCCCAGAATGCGTTGAACCTTCAAGGGCAGCAAAGGAACTCTCCACAAGCAGCCTAATCAGTTCTTGAATCAAAGTAAAATGACCTAGCGAGTCTTGTGAGGCAATTGGCAACTCAGCAACAACGGTTGATGACCTCACAAGAACAGTTCATGGCAAAAGAAAGACAATTATGGACTGAGCAAAGACAAATCAATGCCAAACATGAGTAAGCTATTTAAAGACTAGAGGTGCAAATGGGGCAATTGGCTAAGGAGCTAAGTAAAAAAAAAGAGGGAGAATTTTCAACCCATCACGTTGATCCATTAGAAACTGCTCTTACCTATAGTATCACAAGATCAGATTTTGAGCCCGAATGTGAGGATGTTACTGATGACATCATTGAAACTATGAACCTTCTTGAGTCCCCTCCAAAGCATCCAAGTAAGTACACCAATCCATTTGACACTCTTGTGTCTTCTAATACTACTTTTTCCCCTTTTATTGTCTAGGCACCAAATTTAGAGTTGAAGCAATTACCGAAGCATTTGACTTATGCTTATATGGGAAAGAATAAGACATTACATGTGCTAGTTGCTGCGAATCTTAGTTTTGGGGAAGAATAAGGCTTAGTCTGACTGAAGACGTTAAACTTAGCGCTCATGGGAGGTACCCCATAACTTATCATTTTATTTTTATTGTTTTTCATATTTACTGTTATTTATTTACTTTTAGTACTTTTTGTTTTCCCGTATTACGTTAGTTTTTTTTATTTTATTTTAGGGACAATGTGTGCATCCGTTCAAGTTTGGGGGTGTGCTATGAGCCATGCCAACCTAGCTAGTTCTCTATTTCCCAGATAAGATCTTTCCATGTTATTCACACATTGGGGACAATGTGTATATTAAGTTTAGGGGTATAGGAGACCCATTCACACACTTTGTCCCAGTTTTTTTTTTAGTATTTTTGAAAAGATAAATGCATGTTCATATTGTTTTGAAAATTTTGGTTGATTTAAAACAAATACTATGATAAAATTTCATCAGTTAGCTTAAAATCTAAAAACACATAGTCTAATGATAAAGTTTTAAAAAGTCTTAATTACTTACCTCAAGGCATTTAGGAATTCACTAAATTTGATTTGAGTCTAACACGAGCACATTAGCACATAATGGTGTAAGGTATGACACATTATCTCTATGTATATGTTTCCATGATCTAACTGTAATCGGATAACTTGTTAGATAAACACTTTGGCATAAAAAAAATTAAGAAAAAAATGTCTATCATGCAAAAAGAGAGAATAAAATGCTCCTAATGATCATTAAATGAAATTTTCATTGAGTAACTGGACCTCTTGCCTCAGTAAGCAGTGAGCATTCACGTCAAAAGGTGGGAATTAAGCATTTAATGATCATAAAAAAAAAAATTCACTGAGTAACTGGACCTCCTGCCTCAATAAGCAGTGAGTGTTCACGTCAAAAGGTGGAAGTTTCACTCAGTAGCATTAAGACCTGTTAGTTCCGTAGCCTTATTGACTCGTGTTAGTAAGTCCTTAAGGGTGTCTTTACATCTAATGCCTTAAAACCATCTGGTTTGGGAGTCATTGGCTAAACACTCGTTGCAAAGGTCAATTAGAAAGCTTAATGGAACTCAACTTGGCAAAAAGCTCATGATAAAAGAAAAGGCAAAGAAAGAAAACTATGCCACTATTATTCATTCTGATAAGGAATTCGATGAATTTAAGACACCGAAACACTATACATCGAAATTATTCAAAAGCTTCATATTTTATGAGCTAATTCACCACACACTAAGTCAAACTTGTGATGCCTTAAACCAACCTTGTGTAAGTAATTGGAATTTAAAACTCTTATTCATTGTGAAGATGTGTTTATACTTTAAGCCTACTCATGAACAAATATCATGGTTTTGTATGCAACTCGAATTTTTAGATATCATGAATGATGAGTTTACTTTTGATTTTGTTTTTCATTTAGTTTTTAGTTTCATATTGCTAAGGGACTAGCAATATGTAAGTTTGGGGGTGTGATAGGAGCTTAAATATATTTAAGCTCCTTAATTTACATTTGTTAAGCCTTTTGTTTATGTATTTTATTATATTTTACTTCCTTTTTGTGTTTTTTGTGTTTTTTATAGGCTTGTGAAGAAAAGAAAGCATTTTGAAGCTTTAAAGGAAGAAAACTGAAGATCTGGAAAGAGCTAGTACGATTGAGCGCAACATGGCTGCGATCGAGCGCACAAGCAATCGTGTGCACACATAAAAGGCTCGAGCGCACCCATGTGCTCAAGTGCAGAAGCATGCGATCAAGCGCACACGAACAGAGAGGTGGCAGAGCCAGTTTTGGAAAGATTTCTTCCGGATCTATTTTGGAAATTAGGGTTTCGAGGCACCTTTAGAACTCTATAAATACACTTTTCAAACACATAAACACTACTTTTAATCTCCTCTTTAGTTCAGTTTTTGTTCGGGGAGGCCGGAGGCCGGACAAGCCCGGATGAGAGATTGTGGAGACAAATTGACGACTCTTCTCTATAGTGTTTTCAGGTTTCTTCTTTCCTTTGTATTTTATTTTATGATGTTGTTTAGCATCCCAACTATGTGTAACTAATTTTCTAGTAAGGGCTTAGTTGAAGTCCTAATTATGTTTAACCAATAATTCAATATTGGTGCCTTTACAATACTTATGTTGTGATTCTTAATTTGATTAATACATGTTTTTATTTACATTCCTCATATATGTGTGTCTGATCAACTTATGCATGTGGTATGGATCAGTTAGTTGAATCAATTTGGATGACCGAGTCCTGGGTTCAACAATAGTAATAAAAGATATCCACACCGGATTCTTGGATTAATCAACATGGAAAACCGGGAGTAGACCAAACCCTAGGCACCGTGTGGTTGTCGATTTCATAGACTTTATGCTCTCTTAAGAAACAACTCAGTATACACCATGCTGAATCCCTTATGAGAGAAAAGAGTTAGAGTATACACCATGCCTAACTCGTTGCTTAGGGAAATCCATAGCCTAAGGAGTGGACCAAGCCTTTAGTTTGACAACCAGTAGGTATTCATAGCATGAGTAGAGCACTGACATATTGTTTTATTGGGGTAGCATGATTAATGGTGGATACCAAGTCCCTACATCTTTATCATTATTGTCCAATCTTAATATTTATTCCTATCTATTTTTACTCTGTGAAACTAATTCTGAATCGAAATTCACCAATCCCTGTGGAGATGATCTCGCACTTGCACACTATGCTACCATTGACCTTGTGCATTTGCAAGTAAAAGTGTATGATTATTTGCTTATTTATTTTGGTAGATAAACACACAACATGTTTCATGTCTCACTTTTGAGAAAGTACTTACACGATGAATCCCAAAGTATCTCGAATCAGGCGATAGAACTTCAGGAAGATTTGACTTTTATGCAAGTATCGGTCAGAATTCTAGACAGAAAGGAACAAGTCTTGTGCAATAAATTCATTCCCTTGATTCAAGTATTATGGCGAAGCCAAGATGTTGAAGAAATTACTTAGGAGTATGAAACAAGAATGAGGAAGGAATACCCCCAACTCTTTCATGAATTAGGTAAGGAAATTTCAGGGACGAAATTTTTGTAAGGTAGATAGAATTGTAATACCCGTATTCGTAAAGAAAAGGTAAAGAAGTAATTTAATAAATATATTTGAAAGATTTAATTCTTATAAAACAATTCTAAAAAAATGGACGTGTGATGGTGTAAAGAAAAAGAAAAAAAGAATTTTTTTTTCTTCTTTTTCAAAAAAAAGCACAAAAATGTGGCAACAGGTATTGCCAAAAGGGGTGTGCAAGCTGCATGTAAGACAGCCATGCCAAAATCATGGCAATTTCAGGGGAGGAATGGCTGACTCTTATTGTAAAAATTTGGTGAGTGTGTGTGTGTGTGTCTATATATATATGTATATATATATATATATATATATATATATATATATATAGTATTAATTACTTACCAAATTTTGTTTGGTTTTCCTTTCCACTACGATTAAAATTACTCTATTTCTTTAAACAATTGGGGACTGAAAGAGCAAAATTTGAAAGGATTTACGGGAGAATTTTATAGAGAATCGCAGGAAGCTCTAAGAAAAACAGAAGGTGTTGACGATCAACAACCGGGAAAAATTAATGAGAGGAGCAGGAAAGGGAAGGAGGTGATCTACGAATAGTTCTAAGTACTATATGGTGAGTTAGATTTACTTTAAGTAATCAAGATAAATATGAAATATATAGCGATAATATTATAATAAATTATTAACTTATCCTTCGGTGATAGATGAAAGTTAGTTGATAGGTGCGATAGGAATAGTGAATGTGTAGAGAATTATTTTATGAGAAATAATATTATTGGAATAATGAGTCGATTTAATAATAAATGCGATAAGTGAAATTCGTGATGAGCTATGGTTGATGATTTGATATGATTTATGAGGAGAGGAAATTTAGTGGATCTTGACGAGCTATGGTTGATAAATTGATGTGATATATGAGGAGAAGAAATTAGTGAAATTGATCAAATAATAATTTGACAATAATCAGGATAGCTAATTTAAATATTTGAATTTATGTTTTTTTATATTATTGTTCATACGTATATTTCATATCATTGTTCATATGCATATGCATGAAATAAAAAAACCGGGAGGGGTCGGTTTAAATGAAAAACCGTGACAGCTGGTATATGCTGGAAAGAAATGAAAATCGTGAGAGCCAGTATATGCTGGGAATAAAAGAACAGAGAGGGGGCCGGTCTAAGATAAAAACATGTCGACATGTGGGAAGACGTTCCCTAACAATAATTCATGCATTGCATCTGTTTTAAATATTGATAGTATTACTAAAATACTGAAGTGTTGTTTGTTATTATATATTTATTTATAAATGAATGAGTCTCACAGAGAGACAGTTATGGTGAGAAAGAAACATAGAAGTATGATGATAAGAACTATCTAAATAGTAGACTATATGCTGTGAACCTCATAACGAGGTAATTATGAGATAATTGATGGTCTGTGAACAACTATATAAGAAGAAAATATTGATCGAGAATGGGACTTATGATATGTGTATGATAGTAGAATGCTATTATCAAGTTATATGAGATATCAATGATTAAATATTAAAAGACTATTTATACAAATTGAATACTTCTAGTAAATTTAATTCACTGAGCTTGTGAAGCTCATCCTTCATTGTACAATGATTTCATGTAGCGGGCATGACAAATAGTTTGGTGAGTTGAGGTTCAGACGAAATCATTATCTGTAAACAACGTACGTGTCCACATCCTCAGACTAATGAGAAAATAAAATAAAATTTATTTGTAAATATTCATGCATATTTCGTTGTATATAATGTTTAAGTCAAAATCAGAATGATATATCTCTCCTGTTGAGGGTTGAGGATTGATGTAAAAATTTCTATTGGTGTTATTTTTCTTGTTGCATATATGTGTCGTGCTGGGATTTTCAAAATGTGACAACACTGTCTCGGGGGTAGCCAACCCGGGATGGATCGTTACACAGCTCCTTTTTTTCAAACATTTTTGAGTTGAATGACTTGTATATTTACTTTTCAAAGATTGAAATTGTCGTTTCCATCACACTTTTCAATTTCGTATGAAGTGATAGAAGACATAGTGCCCATATTGATCTTATCAATAGCTCTAATTCCAGTTTGTTAAGAATAAAGTATAAAAAATAAACAAACACAAAGAATTTTTGTGATTCAAAACTAAAATTTCTTCGTCCATGGTGGATGGCCATAGAGATTTTACTATAATCAAATGACAAATCAAACAGAGATAAAACTCTCTAAAACCAATTTTCCAATACGCCCAAATCCAGCACCTACGAATTGAATAGGAAAATTGGAGGAATAAATTTTTATAAAAAATATCTTAATCAAATTAAATCAAAACTCATTAAATTTTATTAAATAATAATTAAAATACAATTTAATATGTGGTTTAATTTTATTTCATTTAAGGTTTTTATTGATTTAAAAAATTAAATGCCAACTTAAAAGTGACATTAAATCACCCAAACAAATACAATCATCAAACAAAGGTATGTTTACCAACAAAGCTAATTTACACCCATTATGTTATGTTCCTCGATGCAACCTTGTGGACCTACCGTTTGATGTCGCGGAATAAGAAGGAAATCACCTAATTATTCTATCTTAGCCGGCCCATTTTGTACACCTTAGCTTTTTAATCATTTGACTTTGACTTTTACATTTAAGTATATTATTTATTTGTTTTTCTTTATGAACTCAGTCAATCTGGATGATCGACTTTGTGTCGCGACTCACGCGTTTAGACACATCCCAATTCACATGGCACTGCGATTTCTCGTGATCGCAGTAACAAATTTCACTTTTATGTTTGGTCTAATTTGGGTTTTACATTTTGATCTTTTAATGAAAAGCATGATATGTAAAACTCATGAGAATTTTGTGATTCCATTCTGTTTCTGAATGCGACAAAAGAAGAAAGTGGAAAAAAGGAAATTTAATGTATTATTTGGTCTAATTGTAATTTATGATTGGCAAAATGTTTTTTTGAACAAGTTTATAAAAAATAATTATGAAGTTAAAAATTGTTTTATGTTTGATAAAAGAACAACTCAACACAAATTCAATTCTCAATTTTTTTTCCATGTTTGATTATTTTCGAAAACTGTTTTAAATTAGTTTATGAAGTACTTTTATCTCTAATTACTTGAAATTTTGATTAGAAAAGTGTTTTCATTATTGTTTTATCAAATATTAACTCCATTATTATTTTATCATAAATCGATTCAAAAATCGATATATAAAACATAAATAGTTCTATGGTTAGGTTAAAAGTATCTAAATGCATACTCTACACTATTATGTTATTGAGAATCTTCGGTTTTTTTAAATGTGTTTTTTTTACTCTAATTTAAAAAAAAATACATAAAAACAATGTAAAAAATATTCTAAAAGAAAAAAAATATTTTTTTTGAAAATAGTTATCAAAAACTTATTTTTGATGGTAGGAGGTGAGTGTAAAATACGAATGTTTATGTTTTTTTTACAACTTTTCAAAATATAAAGACGTAAATATGTACTAGTTTTTGCCAATTCTCATAAAGTAAATGTATATTTACAAAACAATGGAATTCCTTCCGCTCATGATGAATTAAAGAAATCTTTGTCATGTCACTCTTTCAACACCAACATTAAATTCTGTTAGTGGCACCCTGGTCCAATTAGATTTACATGTGGATACCGGGTTTCCCCTTTTTTGATAAAAGAAAATCTTAGTTTTTGGCTTGGAGGTTAGTTAGGTTTCATATGATATGACATATTATTATAGCCAAACTTATAAGCTCGGGATGAAGTTTTAATTTATTGATGTGCTTGCAAAAATGTTAATTTAGGGTTTAAGGTTATAAGGTGATAACACCGATGTATATTCTTTTATTAGTCAATGAAAATATGTCACATAAATGCGAAAGAAAAGTTTTATTTTCAGTTTTTTTGTTTTATCACTTTATTTTCATAAATTATTACTCGATTTTTAAGTAAAAAGTGTATGTTTTGCTGTCCCTTCAATAAACATAATAATTTCATGTAATTTCATACATGAAATTATAACATATATAACAGCATAAATAAATTATATACTTGATTGAGTCATCGTCATAGTGAAAGCTTGATTAGGGTTAGGTTTTCATCTTTGTACTCTTACACTAGCAACTTTCTCAGATGGATAGAAAACTGAAATACACTGACGAACTGGAAGCGAAAGAAGAGACTTAGCTTGTTTATATACAATAGCAAGACAACAACCCTAAAGACAATTACTGAAAGTTCAAATGGGCCCTCCCATCCATGGGTCAGTATTAGATTAAGGCCTACACTTAGCTGTTAACCCACATTAGTTAAATTAAAGACGTGTATAAGCCCAAATCATATAATTAGTGATTAAACAACATATAGGCTCTCATACTTTTTTCATTTGACCAAATTCACTAACCCGGTTTTACAAAACTAAAACCACTATAATTAGTGTTAGTTCATGTAAGAAATTTCCAACACATTCTAAATGTTTGTCTATCAACACTCAACCCAAAAAGTTACAAAGTTGACGAATGCCATTTTCTAATTAGTAGTGATGCAAATTAGGGGTGAGCATAATTCGGTTAAAACCGAATCGGACCATTTGGGTTTTTGACAATTTGGTGCTTTAAATTCGGTTTTTTGGTGCTAAATGGTTAGTATTTTTTTATATTAATTTTGGTTATTCAGTGAATGGTTCGGTGCAATTTTTTTTGAACCGCACTAAACCGAAAAACCAAAATTTACTTACTATATATATTCGTTAACCTGTTTATACCAAAATCCCTAAAATCCCAAATCATATTCCTTACAGATCGCGGTGCTACTCTTCTTCTTCTCTCTCTCGTCTCTCCACCATTTTCCACTCTCTTTTCCCCGTCTTCCTCACCTCTCCTGGTCTCCACCAGTCTTTGGCTCTCTTCTCCCATCTCTCGTCTCCCTCCCGTCTCTCGTCTCCTGGTAGTCTCTTTACACAGAATCTTGGGTTTATCTTTAGATCTCTTTGCCTTTTTAGAATTGATAATCGATAATTGGTTTTTGAAATCTTGAAAAGTAACAATTATATAAAAATCCAAAGCGGGAGGTATCGTGATGGAGGTGATCGAGGAATTGACTCAGCTATCAGATTCGATGCGGCAAGCGGCGGCTTTGTTAATGCATTTGAGATGATGAATGATGCATTAGGAATGATTAAAAAGTGAAAACAAGTTTTAAAATAATTTTTTCATCCATAGATAAGGTTGGTGTCCAACAAAACCGAATTACAAAAAAAAAAAAAGATCGAAAACCGAAACTAAAAATTGAACCGAACCGTCATATTATTTGGTTCGGTTCGGTTTAAGTTTTTTGAACTGAAAAAACCAAAAAAGGGAATTTTTGTATACCGAATGCTCACTCCTAATGCAAATAAATTGGAACATATTTATGGATTTCTCGAAACTTGAGTAGTAATTTTTTTTTTGAAGATTGAGTGATATGCATTTTTTTACGAAACTTGAATAGTAATCTAAGAAAAACTACTAGTAACAAGTAGAGATAAAAATAAAAATTACAAAATTTCTGTTACCTGTATTTCTAATGAATTGAGTGAAGTGGACGTTTGAGTGCCATATCTTTATTGTTTATTGTATGTATTTATATGGGAACAAGTGAGTAATGGTACTAGTGATTCAATTATTTTGATAACAACACGATAAGCCCCTTGAAAGCCGACTTGTTGGTTTGTGTTTATAATTTTGACAAGGAAAAGGTAGATACAATGGAACTATTTTTGCAAGAGAAGTGAAGCATGAAATGATGATAAAGAAGAGATGAGTCTGCTTCCAAAGGCTAACTTTGCGGACAAGAAGCCAAAACTTACAAGCTGCGGGCCCTCGCCCTTCTTTTATTTGACACGATCAAAACTTACCTACTAGCCTGGTCGGCCTCTTGCTTTGCATATGGGCTCCATTTTACTTGCTCCAAGTAAGCTAGATTCGTGGGGTTCGAGTGTCTTCCTTGAGGCAAAACACTGACGTTTTGGTGTATACTCTATTAAGCCACTTTTGGGTCTAGTTGTAATTTCAGTTTTTGTCCTTTAATAGGATGTTTGAAAGCGAATAGCAATATACACGTAAGTTTTTGAATTTGTGTTTATTTTTTTATCTTATAATGTGTTAACAAATAAGCAAAATCGTTTTTGTATATAATATTTTAGTTTTTAAAGGGTATAGATTCTTACAGTTTAATAATTAAAATTGAATTTAAATTTATATTGAAATTGAATGTCATTATTACAAACTTAGATTTGGACCACTTCCATTTGATGATATAACATTCAATTTTACCATAGATTTGATTCTATTTCAATTTTCAAATAAAGATGATCCAAATCTTTTTTGAATTTTTTTTAATAATACAGTTGTGGAGTTAAAAATGATTTACTCTTCGATAAAACAATTGTATGTAGATTTCTGTATCTGAAATATAATCAGTTTCGTAGAACATAATTTTCAGTTTTTGATTCTTCATATTAATTTTTATTTTGTCTTATGTTTCGTTAAATTTCGATTTCTCAACAAAAACTGTTTTAGAAGTTCTATCAAACCAAATGGTACATAATAATTGGATGCTTTTATTTCTTCACCTTTGTCTTATTTATTTATTTTTGCTCATCTTAAATCAATAACTAACATAGTACATGTTAATATTCCTAGAGGATTCAATTCCTATGAAGATCCAAAATATGAAACATATAAAAGCTTTTATTTCTTTTAATTGTGATGTGAGCAAATTTCCCAAACTAATTAAATGATGGAACGTGGTATTTTTAATGGATAAAAAGGTAAGTCCACAATTTAAAAGCACCAATAGTCCTAATTCTGAAATAACAAGACACTCTCAATACATTTTCTAACAATACTTTACTCCAAAGCATTATATAAAAAAGGACTTCCATCACTTCACAGATACATTTCATAATTTCTATAAGCTTTTTCAATACGCTCAATTCTTTATCTGAGTACTGACTTGAACTCAATTCCTAACGATTTTTTACTTCACATGTTCTGATGTGTACAGGTGACAGATTGCATTTTAACATTCTTGAGCTATAATTAAGTCTTTCTCTCTTGTTGATATTTTTTAAGATATTACTATATTATATCCACAATAATCCCATAATTTTAGTTTTAATTTTTGTCTCAGGTGAGATTGTAAGCGATAAATGAGAATAGGAAAATGCTAGACTTGCTTATTTGAGGAAGTATACAAGGGTAATATGCTCAATCACAAGAGAGCAAGAAAATGACATTTTGGTCTCTTTGTCACCATTAATAAAGAACTTGGTCCTCTGTGCTATATCCATGTGTTTGGAGCGGTACGGTTTTCTAAGGTTAAGTGAAGGAAAATTAAAAATTATGTTAGTGAGTTTTTTTATAAAGGGGAAAAAGGATTTTTTTTTGGGTGTTTCCAATAACCTTCCAAAAGATCAAATTGGTCAATTTTTTTAATCTCCTAAATATAGGGATTTGCAGGATTTTCATTACGAATAAATTTGTTTACTCTCATTAACTTTATAAAAACTCCCAAATAAGAATTTAAAACACTACTCCTTTTTACATTTATCTGTTACGGGGTTTGGGACTGAGATCGTGTTTGAGGGCAGTGAGCCGATAAGGAAACAGGATCACGCTTCATTGGACTTACATTGTTTTTATAGCCTTACAACTTACGTAGAGATAAAGATGAATCCTTCTTAAAACAAGATAGGATCAATAATAATAATATAAAAAAAAATCATAAGATAAAAACTAGGCTGAAATAAATCTGCAACAAACTACTTACGAGGATAAGAATTACTCTTATTGATAACAAACTAAATTAGTAAGATAATACCAAACTTAATTTCTCATGTTGGTGGGGACCTTATAATTATCCCACATCGATTCGAAACAAATCTATAGTACTCTAGTTGTGCCATATACAATAATCTAAAATATGTACTCTTTGTCATACTTATGATCGTTTGGTCTAATTATTTATTGTTTGATAAAACAATTGTGAAACTTTTATATATGAAACAAAATTATAATTTTTTTTTTATTTTTCTAAAAAAAATAAACATGATTCACCTATAGTTCCAACAAACTTAACATCAGGATTTAGGGCATAAAGTAAATACAGAAACACAGAAGGTAGTAGGAATCTGTTCAAAATTGCCAGACAAAGAGCTCATGCCATGCCCCCACTCTCTTTTTGCCATTTGTGCTTTTCCTTTCCTGTTTCTATTTGGCATTGAAAGCTTCACATCACATGGATATTAACAACATGTCCAAGTCATGGAGATCAGAATCCCATATATAGCTATAAATCCAAATCTAATTAAAAACAGTGGATCACTAGTACTTAGCATTCATGTTCCTATTAGGGCACAAAGGAAAAAGTTTACTTACAATAAAAAAGGAGAAAAAAGTTATTTTTCACTTTAATGCATCAAATATGTTAATACACTTTTGGGTCCAAATACTTTTTTTTTTTTTTTTTGTGTCTGCATCATCAATATTATCCCTGACATGATAATTAAACTTTTCTTTCTTTCACCGATAGAAGTGGAGGGTGGTTTTCATGCACTTTTGAGAGGATTATTACTTATTATTGTAGATTTGTAGGCTTATAACATCATGAAAGAAATGATGAAATCATGAAAGCAAATTAAAACTTGATTCTTAAGTACTTTCAAAATTATTGCAAGAAGAATGCACAAGTAATTGTTGAACACAACTTTTACCAACATTAAATAACAGAATGCCGAGGTTGTGTTTTCGAAAAAGAGAAGTAAAAACAATAAAAAATATCAAAAACTGAAAAACAATATTTAAGAAGCTCAATTTAAAATAAAAATAGATTTTATAGTTGTTTTATTAAATGATAAATAATTTTAATTTCACGATTATTTTATTAAAAATAAAAACTGTTTCTTAAATTATTTTGATTGCTAAAAAATGAAATTGCATTATGCAGCTAAGCCCCCTTTTGGTTTCCACAAATAAATGCATTGGTCTGTTCATAAAAAAAGGTTTATTTTTTTATATTTTTTTTATAGGAGGTTTGCTAGTCATGAGTCTAATCCAATTTGTAACTGGGCCGCATTATCTCTGGGCAAACCTGAGCCGAAGTCCACTTAATGAGATAAAAATTAGCCCAACAAAATGTCAAATTTCTCGCAATGAACACAAAATGTTTGATGAATTATTAAAGCAAATAATATATTCGTGTTTTAATTTGATTATAATCCGAAATTAATCAACTATAATTATCCTCCGTTTGAGGTTTGATTAAATATGTTTAAAATATTCGATTGACATAAATTTTTGGAAAACCAATTTGTCGTTCATTAAAACAATCGATTTTCTTTTAAGATAAATCAATTATAAATTATTTTACTTTTCGGGTTTGGTGTCAATTATAAATTTTATACTAAAAGTTATTAATCGATTATAAATGGTTTTTTTAATGAAAATTTTGGCAAACTTTAAGTAAGTTTAAAGCAAACCTTTGAAAATTCAAACTTAAGCCTCATGCAATATTTAGAAAAAAGAATTCATCTAAGGAACTAATTTCAAATCTCCTAACTTGGAATAGTGAAGTTTTTATTGGCTTTGACATCTTTTTTCTTTTTTAATTGTCACCTTTTGCACTCATGATTTTAAATTTTGAACTATACACTCAATAATCTCATTAGACACAATGAATTTGTATATTATATTTAATCTTGAAATCTTAATTTAATTTAAGTATATAAACAATAATACCCATAAATCTGTCATAATTTTCTTTGCTATATTTAATTATTTAAAATTATGCATTTTTTGTTTATATTAATTGATAATCATGAATTTCTGGTGGAGTAGAAAATAGTGTAATATAATTATTTGTTTGTTCACAATAATAAATAAATTGGTATTCATAAAATATGATGTTATAGCGTTGTTGAATTAATAGTAATATTTTGTGTTGGCATAAAAAGAAATTTAACAAACTCCCTATATGGCAATATTTGGCGCCCCCAAGGTGGAGATCACATGCTCCGCACATTATCACCTTCTTCAACGTGGCTGCACGCAATTGGTTTACCATGATCAGATGAGATCACAATTTATGAACCCTCGCTAGTTCTGTGAGTCGTACTCGCAACAAACTCGCCGCAAAATTTAGCACGCAGAATTTGTGTACAGAGAGAGAATCCAGAGAAGAAGGGGACAGAGAGCAGAGCAGAGGCCTCACCAGCCCTAGGCTTTTGACAGTAATCAGAGTCCACAGTTAGCTCTTTCTCGAATTAGTTTTTTATTTTAAATTCCAAAATTCCCATTCTCTCTCAAGAAAAATTTGCAGAGAGAGAAATACGCCATGGCGGATGGTTACTGGAATCGGAAACAGCCTCTTCCTCATCTCCTTCACTCTGCTGGCATGCTTAAACGACCCCGTACTGACTACGGTATGCTCTTTTTTCTATTGTCCTAATTTTCAAGAGACATTGTCGTTTTGAGCTTCAATGAACAAATCCATTCGGCTGATTTTTTTTTTATTGATTATAGGCTGTACAATACTCTTTTAATTTCTAATGGGGCGTAGTTGGTATGGATTTTTGTTGTTTACTTTTGATTTAATTTGTATTTTGTGCATTGTGAATCGACTATGTTATGATGGATTTGGGCCATTTGGCTTTTGGTTCTCTTGCTGCTTATAGCTACAATAAATTTTAGAAATATCTAGCTGTTTTACCTGGTTGAAATCTTAATTCGAGTGAAAGCTTTGTGGTTTAGATGGAATTTGCTCTTCAGAGAAATTTAGGACAAATACTAAAGTATTATGTTAGTGGGTATTGATAGTTAGATAGTCCATTCAGAAATATATAACAAATAAAATAAGATTCCTTTAGACTAGAGCAGCAACTAAGTAGCAGTAACCAATGAAATTAAAGCCCATTTTTGTGCAAATACAGAGAAGGGAGTCTAGATCACAGAATAGTCTGCCATAGAAGGAATAAGATCACAAACTGCAAGCTGAATATCAACCAAGTAATCAGACCTGGCAGGAGGCCAATTCAAAGAACCATATCTAAATATAGCAGCCACCTTAGCTTGTCCAATTGTCATACCAGAGGTGAATGCTTTTACCATTACCCAAAATGTGTTTTAACAGGGGTCTAGCCGTGGATCTAAATTTAGCAGTTTCCTTCTGCCCAGCTACAGTCGGAAGGAGCTACAGGGCCTAGTTGAACGCTATGTAACTGTGGTTAGTTGAGGCTTATTAGGCATGGACTTTGGTGCTCACTGTGCGTTGAAACATTCTACTATATGATATCTACTTATATGGCCAGTAAAGCTACTGACTTAACAATTAGTATCTCTGTATTTGTGAAGGACAGTATTCCAGAATTCTATGGCATTAAGAACATGGAAGTTTAAACACTACACCCACACTGGAACCTTCTTTGAATGCAGAATTTGGAGTTAGAGCCTAGAATGCAGAACTTGTCCCAGTCACCATCATGAGTAAACGTGGGACCTAAGATGACCTTATCTACAGAGTGTTGTAAGACTGAGATGCAGGTGGACAAGCTGTTGAGATGAATATGTGAGAGCTGCAGTGAGCATCCATGGAACATTTAATATTTTGCTCCTGTAAACCTTTCCAATGGCTACTACAATTTCATCAATTACCTTCAAGAAAGGCATCAACTTGCAGGGGAGCAAGGAAGGGAGGGAGCCAGCTTAATTATAGCCTTCTCTATACTTATTAGTTCAGCTTCTCTGGCTAAACATTTTGATGCAGGATCTTGATGTTCAGCACTAAGTTGATAGAAACTAAGAAGAGATAAATTGTTTAAATGTAAGCAATCACACTTGGGAGAGAGGACAATCAAACCCTCATAGTAAGCTTAAGTTTCTGGAAATAAGTCTTATCTTATTCTATGTAGAAGTTGCAGATTACATAGCATATTTATATTAGAGGCTGCTGGTAGCTCCTTATACCTATAGGAATTGGACATCCAATCAAAAGGAAAGGAAACTTATATATCAAATCTGGCAACTAAGACCACACATACAGACTCAAAACTAAATTATAAACAATATAAGACCCATGGGCCACTTCTACAGCCCATGTCCAGCAAATCTGGAATGACCAAACTACCTTTGACCCTAAAACATTAAGAAAACTCTATTAATATTAACCAACAGCTTCCTAGCCAATAGAAAACAAAATTTAAGACTTGACTCATTAAAAATAACTTAAGCAATGTCCCATATCTGTTGCAGAATCTTATTAAGAATTTTCTGTAAGTGCTTGAACATTAGCATCCGCCTTCCTTTTCCTCTTATACACTTTTAAAGGTTGTCTCCAACAATGTACCCCATCACATTCACATAAATTTGTTGACATGTCTGGTTTTAAAGTTAAAGTAGTTTTAAGAGGGAGTTGTTGTATTTCAATTGGATGCAGTGAACGAGGGAGGATGCCCACTTGAGACCTCTTTAGAGGAGGGTGTGGCTACCAATGGGCTATGCCCTCAGCCACAGGAAGGTGTAGTACTTGGATATTAGCCTTTTCTATACATGTTAGTTCAGCTTCTCTGGCTAAATATTTACAAGGTTAGACTTTGTTGACATGCCTGGTTATGAAGTTAAAAATGGCTTTGAAAGGGAAAGTGTGGTTACTTTTGAGTTGAGTCCAAACATAAGTTAATTTTAGTTTTGAGATCAACATCTATGTCTTAAGTGTCATGTAGGAGTGTAAAATTTCGTAAATAGAAGGTTTTTGATGCAAGATTTTTGATATTATGATTTTTGAGAGAGAGTGGATAAAGTTTCAAAACTTGAAGTTGCAAGGGTTTGCATGTTTGAGTGTTGTACATCTATTAGACTATTACCACCCCTCCCCGGGTCTTCAGAGTACCTAGTTAGTGTAATTATATTTTTGAGAAAATGTTGAGGTTTCACAATCTTGTTCTGTAGATGGTGAATTCAAAAGCTCTCACTTAGATGTCATTATCTTATTATGAGTAGCTAGGGCATAGTCGAGTTGGTAGCCATACCTCTCTGGCACAGAGGAGGTCCTAACTTTTGATAATTTTTTTGTGCTCTCAATACAAATTCTCAAGTGGAGTGGAAGTTGTGTTTCCCTTGTCAAGCTCTTTGGAATCGCGAGCTCCTCCTAAAGTTGCTTTTTTTTGTTTGCTTGGGAGGCTTTGTGGGGAAGAAGTTTAACTATTGACAACCTTCAAAACCAGGGAAAGATTCTTGTCAATGTTTTTTGTGTAAAGAGGGGGTTAAAAATGTCCACCATCTTTTACTTCGGTTGTGGCGGGCTATGTTGGGGAGGAAATTTGGGCATGGAAAGGCAGTCATACTTCAAAGGAAAAGAGTAAAGTAGCGCGCTTGATTCCTTTGAGCATTTTTTGGTTGGTGTGGTGGGAAAGAAACAGCAGGACTTTTGAGGGTGTTGAGACCCCAATTAATACTGTAAAGGATAGATGGCTTTCTATTTTCACCTTTTGGTATAGAGGAAATTCTAATGTAGATGAGATAGAGATTCTTAATTGTATTTTATTTCTTTCTTGTAAGTATTAGCTTTGTTTTGGGTTGGCACCCCCTTGGTGCCCTATAATGAAGTTTTCTGTTATCAAAAAGAAAAGAAAAAGAATGCACATAAATTGTAACTTGATCCCTCTCCTCACTCCTTTTCCTCAGCTATTGAACATAAAGAAGGATTTCTGGTGATCATTTTTTTTGGTGCTTCGCTTTCTTATCAAACATGAGGCTGTTTGTTGAGTTATGTTTTTTCTTTAATAAAGTTTTTAGTGGGCTTTTCATATAATTTAAATCTCATTTAAGACTTTGACAACACAAGAAGTTCAGTCTTTTTATTTCCAACTCTGCAGATCATCCACCTTCAGGTCATGAAATGCATAACTATTTGGCACTGGATGATGATCGTGGTGGGCCTCGGTCTGTGAAGGACACAAAAACTATTGGGTCAGCATATGATCGCTACCTCCAGAATGCGGTACCCTCTTGAATCTTAAGCATGCTTGTTTTTCTCCATCATGCATCAGCACGTTTGTTTTCTGAAGAATTCATCATAATTCTTTTTGAAGCAACTTTCTTCTTTAACTTCTGGAGAAGCCACTTCGTTTGGTGGAGTTGGGTTGGGAAGAGCTGTTGGCAGTGGGATGCCTGGTCTTGCAATGACTGATGCTGTGATGGGTCGTACTGGGGGTGTCAGTCCTGATCTGGCACGAAATGGACGAAGTACTGGTCTTGGTGGTCAACGCCCATTGGATGCGGTGGGTAGGCCGAGCAGTGAAACATTACCTCTACCTTCAGATGCTTCCAATACTCTATATGTTGAGGGACTTCCTCCTGACTGCACAATGAGGGAAGTAGCTCGTATCCTTTTTGATGCTGCAGTGCTGAAAAATTATACTGTTCTTTGTTTCTTCATCTCATTCTTTAAATCAATAAGCTTGGCTTCTGAAAAGTTGTTCACATTCCTTTACTAACCTTAAGATATTTTCCGCCCTTTTGTGGGATATAAAGAAGTGAGACTTGTGAGCAAAGAGTCTAAACATGTAAGTGGACTATGTATTGTAACAAAAGCAGCTTTATTTTGCTTGGTCAACTTGGTTTCGTTGCTCAGGTTGTCTGATTGGAAGTTTGACTGTTTTCCATACTAAAGCTCTGATATCTTGATAATGCAGCGTGGTGGAGATCCTCTTATCCTCTGTTTTGTTGATTTTATAAATCCAGCCTGTGCAGCAACTGCTATGAGCGCCTTGCAAGGTGACATGTTTCTTTCAACTAATCTTGATGGTTCCCAGCATTAAGGGATGTTAAAACTTGAAAGAACATTTCTTCTTTAAGAGAAGAAAAAAGCATTGATGATAACCATGGGGTGATAATGGCCTATGTTACATGGACTTAAGTATGGGTGTCGGACATAGGTATGTGTCCAAAGGTCGGATATGTGCATTTGTCAAATTTTTGGACTTGGGGACGCGGCTGAAATGTTGGAGTAGATGTAGGGTGTACATGTAAAAATATTTAAAATCAAAGGATATATTATAAATTCATGGGTACATGTAAAAATCTTGATGGTTACCAGCATTGTTTTTGATGTAATATCTTGATGGTTACCAGCATTAAGGGTTAAAACTTGAAAGAACATTTCTTCTTTAAGAAAAGAAAAAAAAGCATTGATGATAACCATGGGATGATAATGGTCTACGTTAAATGGACGCGGGTAAAGGTCGGATATGTGCACTTGTCAAAGGGTTTCTGATTGAAATACTAGTTTGAGCTGTATATCTCCTTCAGTGGACCCATCAAAATGTAGGATTAAATTCATTGATACATTCACTTCTGCTTCTGCTTTGATCATAAAACAAATAGAAGTTTGGGTTTTATATCTCCTTTGATGAACCCATCAATTTGTAATGATTAAATTAATTTCCTAATACATTTGTTTGTGCTTTTTTTTTTCTTTCTTTTTTTAATGCATGGAGATGCTGACTATCTAGTTAATTTCACAGGTTATAGAATGGATGAACATGATCTTGATTCGAAGTACTTGCGCCTGCAATTCTCTCGCTTTCCAGGTCCGAGGTCTGGTTCTGGAACACGTGGGAAGAGGTGAACGGTCTCTTGTTAGAAACATCTAGGCTGAATGCTAATCGACATTTATGATATACATAATGTATGCACCTTTCAGCAGCGTGCATTTTAATCACACTGTGTCTGGAACTTGCAATTTGACTTTGCTCAACTATGGTCGACACGTGGCTATGAACGTGAGATTCACAGAGTGTTGAGGTGAAAGAAAATTTTACAATTCATGATAAAACCAGCAGAGATCCTTGAATGGATTTCTGGAAATAGTTTCCCAATTTGATGAAGTTGTGTTGTATGATAAATGGTTAGATGAAGTGCTCTTTTGATTTTGGTGGTTGACACCATGTAAATTTTTTAAGTATGTTTGTGTCATGTGAATGATTACTTTTACCTTCCTATATTACATACATACATTAGTCCCCCCTTGCTAAAATGATTACTTTTACCTTCCTATATTACATACATACATTAGTCCCCCCTTGCTAATCATTACATAGGCAGCGTCCAATCCGAAGAGATCTTCAACTCGAGTAGAACTTTGAACTTTGTGATTACTCATTGAGTTGACTTCGACTGTGTTTTAAGGCTTGAATGCTCGATTTAAGCTGAAGTGGCACTGCTGCTTTAATCCCAATTTAAAAGAGATCTCAAACGATGTCATTATCTCTTTCGAGCCAAACTTGAATATACTATTTCTCTCTTGATCTGAGTTCAAATATACATGAGTTTGGCTCGATTTGTTTCCGCCAAAGATTACGGGGCTCCTTGATTTTAGAGCGGTGCAGTGATAGTATTCGTAGTGCCCATTGCACACAAAAATGAGTTTGTCGTTGTTAGGCTTTCTGTACGTGTTCTCTCATTTTTGGCCCTTTGCTTTTCTTGTTTGTTTGTTATATTAGGAAATTATAATATTTGAAACGGATCCCAGAATTCAACTCATAGAAGACGTGAATTCAGGTCTACTTGTTTGTATATTTTCTCAATGAGGGAAAAGTTGCTGACGAAGGCCACTCCGTCGTCTGGCATGCAATATCAAGTCCAAAGAGTTTATGGATTGAATTGAAAGTCTACCAAACATGATAACCCAATTCTTCCCATGGATGCAAATGTCAGTAGATTACAGAAATATGTTGATAGAGTAAAAGGCCCAATTAACTAAACTTTAATTACTTTTTCAAAATTTGGGATGCTTTTTTCATTCATGCATGTAATTCCTTGATCGAGTCATTAATCCTTCAATTATCGAAGAAGAGTGAAACCTACCATGCTGAGACAACTTTTAATTGTTGCAAGTCATAAACCGAAGCATATACCTAACACGATCCATTATCTCATGTTATATTATTCATTTTTTCGTCCCAATTATAAATTATTTATCTCATTTTATATCAATTGACAATTGGTAGAGCTGTACCAAGAAATTATGAAGCTGATCTGGTTTCTTATTTGGCATCATATGCTTAGGAAATAATGTGAATGGACATAGCCTACCAACCAGTAGGTGGACATCCATTATCAGAATCCTATCTGATTACCTTAAAGCAAAAGGGCCAATAACAGATTTCATGCACTTATATATATATACTCACTGTTTTTTTTTATTTATAAAACTTCAATGACTAAAATTTAAAATTTATTTTTATTAATGTTAATTATTGTTTGTATAAAAAAATAAAAATAAAAATACAAGAAATTATCTTACCTGTAAAGATTCTAAGAAACAAGAGAGAAGACGACTGAGAAAAAAAAAATGCTTGATGAAACATTAATTAACTATAAAAGAGCCTGTGAAATAAGAACTTTAAAAATAAAGAAGTTCAAGGGGGCAACATCGAGTTAGGAAGAATAACTCGAGAACTTGAGATTGTGAGCTCAAGTATAAAAGAGATTATGGTAGCAAGCCTTCAACACCTCGACTTCAAGCACAATTAATGGATGAGTCATAACTACCAACCCAATCCAGGGATCGAGAATCACCCAAGAGTCGTGCATTTAACTGACTAAGGTAAAAGTGGTCATGATTAATTACAATACACGTAGTGAAATTAGAGATTGTGACACGTGGCATGCTCAACGCATTTAATCAAAAATAAATGAGGAAGTGGAAACGTGGGAGACGTTTGGGAATTATCAACACAACTATCTAAGTCAGAATGAATATATATAGCATCAGAATCAATCATAAGGCAGACAGACAATCATCCAACACTTATTATCTTTTTGGCATTTACGCTTGTTTCTTTCCCGTAATCATAGTGGTAACTGTACTCGTAGTAGTAGTTCACATTTCTCACTCCTTTTCTGTCTTGAAGTAGAGTCAAGCCAAGTCAGCATTGAAGGCCTGGTCTACATACAAGAGGCTCGAGAGGCTTGCATCCGGTACTTTAAAGTTTTAATCATGTAAACCCTTGTATCAAAGTTACTTGAAATATAAATATATTGAGTTTATCGTTGTTGCAAAATTGTTATTTATTTCAATAATTAACTGATAGATTAAATTCGTTTTCTTGAATTTATAAATTATATAATTAAAATCCTCTTAATTAAGATAGCATCAAATTTATTTAAAAAAATAATATTCCAATCAAATCAGTCTCAATTGATGTATAATTATTTTTTCACAAACAACTATAATCATGAATATTAATATTTACGTTTTTAATAATAATATCGTAATTTAATTCAGTAAATAAACTAGAACAGAAGAATGGAGCTAAGCTAGCTATAATATGCGTGAACCATGGCATCGTGAAGGTTAATGAAGACTGGTCAAGATTGTAGGGTTTGTAGCCTGTACTTGTTACACCTAATTGCATCATCGTGCTATTTTCGCGTCGGTGAATAGTTTATATGACTAATTGCATCTTAGTTGTAGATAGTGAAGATTGACCGAGTCATGTGTAATTTCGTTAGAAGCTGTTCTCCATCATCATCATTATTATTATTTATCATGATCTTTAGAATTTGAAGCAAGGCAAAATTATGTCTTTTTCGATTTAGTAACATATTTCAATCGAAGGTGATATATTTGACTCTTTGATCCTGTCAAGCAAAACAAAAATTTATACTACCATCAATCACTCTACAATTTAGCCAATTTAGCTCGAATTTGGTCTGAGTTCACACCAACCACCATATCATGCAAATTTAATTTTTGAATTTTATTCAATTTAAAAATTTGCCCTCACAAAAGTAGATGCGATAAAAATTACTTTAAATTCATTGCGTGATTTGAGACTTAACACTTTCAGACAACTATCCATGTGAGATACCTTAGCTACTTGTTAATCCATTTTGTCAGCAAATAAACGAGGGGAGTACTTTGTTAAGCCCGCAATCATAATTAGGTGAAGTTAATTAACTAATTTGCATAAAGTAAGATTTGTACACGTATCTATTTAGCATTTATTTTGAAAGAAATTAGCTAGAGAGAAATATCGATTCTAGGTTTAAGAAATTGAGTACTTTAATTTGCATAAAGTAAGATTTATACACGTATCTCTCTAGCATTTATTTTGAAAGAAATTAGCTAGATAGAAGTATCGATTCAAGGTTTAAGAAATTGAGTACTTTTTAAAAGCGATGTGTATTTTGAAAATCTCTCTCTCTCACACACGTAAGAAGGGTTATATATAAATATTATTTTACGATTTTAAAAATTTAACATTGTTTAAGAGTTAACGTATAAATGTTGTCAGTTTTGGAGTACGTAATTATCTCATCATAATGTTTTTTTTCAAAAAAAAAAAAATCCATTATCCTTTATTTTATAAGTGTATTTAAAATTTATCCCATTGTGGCAAACATATGTCTTATCGATTTAGTAACATATATCAATTGATGGTGACATATTTGACTCTTTGATCTTTTCAAACAAAATAAAAAGTTTCTATTAGCATCAATCACTCTATACATATTGTAAAATTAATTTAGCTCGAATTTGGACTGAGTTCTCATACCATTGTGGCAAACATATGTCTTAAGTGCATATTATGTATTTAACTAATACATCTTCCTGAACAAAGCTAGCTAGAGAATACAAAGTTATACGTTTCACTTTCTGAGAGTCTTCAAGTTAGGTGCAACTACAAGAAGAAATTAAGTTTGTCTTTGTCTTATAGTAATACTTTACCCTTGTTTTTCTTTTTATCTAATATGGAGTACTATTTTTTCTTATCAATTCGATGAAATGAAAAAAAAACCTAAAAGCTCCTCTAATTAAGAGCATATGACTATATGTCTATGCTCGATCAAGTTAAAAAAGAATCTTAATAAAAATAAGATTTTCATATCATAAGAAAAAGAATGGTGATATCAAGGACTTGGTTTCATGGGAGTTATCATGGAATCGGAAAAATCTATTGGTAATTATAAGAAAATTGAGTAGTAACTTCGATATTTATTTTTAAATTTTTTAATCAATTACTATTCAATTTAATTTACCATGATTACTAGTGAATTTTCCAGTTTCGTGATAACTCCTATGAAATTGTGTCAGTAAAATCATTACTCTAAGAAAAATGTTTACTTGGCGTTCAAATAAGTTAGGTAGATGTTCAAAGAGCCAATATTCTTATTATTTCATCATTTCAAGTTTACCAACATAGCATATCCAATCAAAATACTATTTCAATCAATATCAATACAAATGGTAGCAAGAATAAATTCAATCCCTCTACCAAAAATAATTGGTGTGAAAATATTTGCAAGTGAACAAAATCGTAAGGAGTAGTAAAGTTTTAAAGAAAAAAATTATCGAACCCACAATGAATAATTGTGTTATTGAGCATTGAAATTTACCAAATTATTTACTATTTAGAAATAAAACCGAAATTTTAAAGACTTTATCACCTAAATTAAACTAAAGTGCTTGACAAAAATAAATTAAAAGAAAAGAGAATAAAACTTAAGGTTGTAGAGATAATAAAAATAAATCTAGAGCATTTGATTTCACCTAGCTAATCCCACACAATTTATTATTCCTTGTTATAAAATTTCAATTTTTCAAGTAGATGATAAATAAATCCCTTAATTATTCATTGTTTTATCTCGAATAACATTAGAAATATCTCCATATAATAATTCGTCATATCTCTATGTAAATTAAATTATTTGAAGATTCATTAAGTTCTTTGGATTTTCTTAATCTAAAATCACACAAATTGCGGTAAAGTATCTCTATCCTTCTCCCAACTAATGGTGTTTAATCTTAAAAGCTTCTAATCACAAATTACCTATCGGTTTCATTATGATTCAATAAATCAAACAATAATTGGCCAGAAAATTGTAAGCAATAAGATCAAAGATAAACACTCAACATAAGTTTTTTTGAAATAAAATAACTTCGAATTTAAATTGTGTGTTCAAAGCTAGACTACATCAAAGCCCTAGAAAAATAAAATTAGTTCATAACAAATCTGAAATCAACCATGTTCTTATTGGCATGCATCAAAAGAAAACTAAAGAAAAGTGAATACAACTCTTTTGGTTGAAATAAGTTGATGAAGCACTCAAGATTATTGAAGATCTCTCTTTATTGAGACTTGGCAGCCGCACTCATTCTCTTCTCTCTTTATTCTATTGTCTAGGAAAAATGTGAAGTGCTTACAAGGCAAGGGCAGTCGACCTTATATAGGCAAACTCCTAGAAAAGAAAAGGAAAGTATAATAATACTACTATTTCTAGGAAAATGAAAGATATTGAAATGAGAAATATTTCTACTACTAGGAAAATATGAAATAGAAAAGTAACTGAAAGGAAATATAACGCAAAATAGGAAAAAGTGCGGCATAAGCAAATAAAATAAAATAAAAAGAAATAAAGGAAAACTAACAATTTTAATAAGTAAAAGAGTAATAAAAATCATGTAAAAATTACACTTATTAAATTCCCCTAAACTTAAAATTTGCTAGCCCTCAAGCAAAGAAAAAGAGAAAAACAACTAAAAACAAGAATTGGTTTAATTCATAAAATTTGTTTCCTAAAAGATTGCCTAAAGTTTATAATCCAAAGGAATCATTCAATATCACACAAGTCCAAAACTTAATTCAAAACTCAATTCCACCTCATTATCAATCCTCTCATTCATGCATACCTATCATTTTCAGTTTATTATTAGCTTCCCAGATGATTTTATGCAAACAGGTAAATATATGATGGATCTTTAGTTATGAAATTGATAATTCCAACTCTATAGGTTTGCTTTTCAAATCACTCTCCATTAATGTAGAACAAAAATGTTACCAAGGATCAATAGGTCTTTATTAGTCTTGTAATGTAAGGCTAAGGTGAGGGCTACAAAGAAAAGATAGGGCTCAAATAAAGCAAGAAAACTTAATTTTGAACACAAATAAAACAAATAGAGCATACTCACTTCTAACACATACAATTCTTCTCAATCCTTTGAATCTCTCAAAACACCTCTTTTTATCATTTTTTCAAAGATCACTTTTTTTTAATCTAGGAATTTATATATATATATATATATATATATATATATATATATATATATATATATATCTAAGAATTCAAAGATCCTTTTTTTTTCTCTCCCTTTTTTTAAACACTTCCTAACACCTTGTTGACTTTTCACATCCCCAATCTTATGACTTTGATAACATGGGCTATGATAAAATTTACTTGTAAACTTTCTACGTCTTTCACCTTCCATGCTCTTCTGACTTTGTGTAAACTTATTTCTCTTTAAAGGTAAGAAAATAAGTGTTTAAGCTCAAATAGGGTAGGAAATATGATGTTTTATAAAAATAAAAAAATAAGGCCAAAGTATAATTCAACAAAGCTCAAAGGGGTGACTAGGGATAAAGATAATAAATAAGTAAGCTTGAAAGGCTTAATCGATTCAAAGAATGCCTAAATCATTTCCCAAGTAATATTTTGTTTAGGATTTCGCCTCGAGTGTCATCAAACAAGTTCTAGAGTTTGTTGACACCATACAAATTTACAATATTCACATAAAATTTCTCTAGGTATGCAAAACAATTAATGATCATGATAAGCATTCATTGAATATAGAAAATCTCAAATTAAGCAAAATCAAGTCAGGGATTAACAAATAGACTAAAGCAATAAGAATTTTCCCTAAAAATTATAATCAATTTCAACCATATTCTTATCATAGGCATTTTTATTCATTAAACTAAAAACAAATTTTTTTTTATTTTAAAATTTAATTTTTTTTAAACATAAACTACCTTCCCCCAAACTTGAATAACACATTGTCCTCAATGGGAAAGAAGAAGAAAAAAGAAAAAGAATGAGAAAAGGTAAGAAGTACTCCCTTGATTTCCAATTGAATGTTGTCCTTGAAAGTGCAACGGTGTAACACATTGGAGAGCCCCCAAACTTATGCAAACCTAAAAGATGAAAACAAAAATAAAAATATTAAATAAAAATTAAATAGAAAAATAAAAAAAAACTTGGGTTGCCTCCCAAAAAGTGCTTTGTTTAAAGTCTATAGCTAGACATTCTCCAAATCGATATTTAGGATTGGCGAGATTGATAGAAAGCTTTTGCGTGCTAAATTCTCCATCCACATAAGGCTTTAACCTCTGTCCATTAACCTTGAATGTCCCTTTTGTTTCATGATGAACTTCAACCGCTCCATATAGAAAAACACGAGTCACAACAAATGGTCCCGACCACCTAGATCGCAACTTTCCCGGAAAAAGTCGAAGTCTTGAATTGAATAGTAAAACTTTCTGCCCCACTTTGAACTCCCTTCTCATAATGTGCTTATCATGTTGTCTTTTAGTTTTATCCTTGTAAATCTGAGTACTCTCATAAGCATCATTGCGAAACTCGTCCATCTCATTAATTTGCAACATCCTCTTCTCACCCGCAACCATTAAATCAAAATTAAGTGTCTTTATCACCCAATAAGCTCTATGTTTTAGCTCCACGGGTAAATGACATGCTTTTCTATAAATTAATCGATAAAATGACATTCCAATTGGTGTTTTAAAGGCTTTCCTATAAGCCCATAATGCATCATCTAACCTTTGTGCCTAATCATTTCGTGAGATACTAACGGTCTTCTCAAGTATGCTCTTCAACTCCCTATTGACACCTCAACTTGGCCACTTGTTTGAGGATGATATGGTATTGCCACATGATGAGTAACTCCATATTTAGTAAGTAAAGCTTCAAATGGACGGTTGCAAAAATGCTTCCCACCATCACTAATTATCGCCCTTGGAGTGCTAAATTGGGAAAGATATTTTTCGAAGAAAATTCACCACAACTCTGGCATCATTGGTCGACAAAGCAGCAACTTCCACCCACTTGGGGACGTAATCTATTGCCACCAAAATAAATTTGTTAGAATACGAAGATGGAAAAGGACCTATGAAATCTATGCCCCAAACATCAAACAATTCAATCACTAAAATATTATTCAAAGGCATATTATGTTTCCTAGAAATATTCCCAACCCGTTGACATTGATCACATAAATTAACAAAGTTAAAATAATCTTTAAAAATAGAAGGCCAATAAAACCCAAACCACCAAAGTGGCCGCCCACTTCCAATGAGTGGCAATGTTAGAGTATGCTCTCCATCTCTTCTTTGGGTACACATCTCCTAATTATCTGATATGTACATTGCCAGAATAAAAAAAGTTCATCCCAAAAATAATACTTCAAGTCGGAGAAGAACTTCTTCTTTTGTTGATATGTCATCCAGGGAGGTAGAATTCGTGACACCAAGTAGTTGACTATGTCGGCATACCATAGAACAACTTGTACAGCCATCAAATGCTCATCCAGAAATATTTCATTAATTGGAAATTGCTTCTCATCATCTGCACCCTTAAGCTCAATCCGAGATAAGTGATCTGCCACCAAAATTTTGATACCTTTCTTGTCCTTGATCTCCAAATCAAATTCTTGTAGAAGCCAAATCCATTGAAGTAATCTTGGTTTAGCATCTTTCTTCGTAAGCAAGTACTTAAGAGCGCAATGATCGGTATAGATAACCACCTTCGAACCTATCAAGTAAGAACAAAATTTGTCAAAAGCAAAAACAACCGCTAATAATTCTTTTTCAGTAGTAGCATAAATAACATAAAATTTTTTATCCTTTCTCTGCCCTAAAACAACCCCTATAGCAAAATCACTACATCACACATCAATTCAAATGGTAAATTCTAATATGGTGAAACAATTATAGGTGCTGAAATTAATTTCTTTTTCAATGTTTCAAAAGCATGCAAGCATTCATGAGAAAAATCAAACAATGTGTCTTTAATCAAAAGATTGCAAAGAGGTTTAGTAATTTGAGAAAAATCCTTAATGAGCCGTCGATAAAACCCAACGTGACCCAAGAAACTTCTTACACCCTTCACATTGGCCGATGGTGGGAGTTTGTCAATAACATCTATTTTGGCTCTATCAACTTCAATTCCCTTGAAGGAAATTCGATGGCCAAGTACTATCCCTTCTTCGACCATAAATTGGAATTTTTTTCAATTTAAAACTAAATTAGTCTCCTCACATCGTTGCAAAACCAAAGACAAGTTAGATAAACAATTATCAAAATAATAACAAAAAACCGAGAAGTCATCCATGAATACTTTTACAAATTTTCCTACCATATCAGAGAAAATGAACATCATGCATCTTTGGAACGTGGCTGGAGCATTGCAAAGGCCAAAAGGCATCCTCCTATATGCAAAAGTTCTGTAAGGACACGTGAAAGTAGTATTCTCTTGATATTCGAGAGCAATTACGATTTGATTGTATCCGGAATACCCATCTAGAAAACAATAATAAGCATGGCCAGCGAGTCTTTCTAACATTTGGTTGATAAAAGGAAATGGAAAATGATCTTTTCGAGTTGCATCATTAAGTCTTCGATAATCTATGCATACTCGCCATCCCATGACTGTCATTGTTGGTATAAGTTCATTGTTGTCATTCTTTACCACGATTATTCCTCCTTTCTTTGGGACCCCTTGAATCGGACTCATCCATGCACTATCCGAGATTGGATAGATAATTCTAGAATCTAAGAGCTTCAATACTTCTTTATGCACCACTTCTTGCATTGATGGATTCAATCTTTGTTGCGGTTGAACTATCGGTTTGAAACTATACTCCGTTAAAATCTTATGCATACAAATCGAAGGACTAATGCCCTTGATATCCGAGATTGTCCATCCCAAAGCCATCTTATGCTCCCTTAAAACTCTTAGAAACTTTTCTTCCTCTACATCACTTAAAGAACCATTAATAATAACTGAAAAAGTAAAGTCTTGGCCTAAGACCTCAAATTTGACGGAAGTGGTTTTAGCTCAAGTTTGGGTGGTTCCTTATTTGAAGATATCAGCATGGATGAACCTAGCTCTTCCAATTTTGGCTTTATGAAAAGATGAAAGGATGGTGTAGCTTCCAAATACCTTGCACATTCCCTAACTTCTTCATTCTCAGATTCAAGAGTTGTAGAATGAGTAAGACACACCTCAAGTGGTAGCTTTGAAAATCCAACCCTATAGATCTCGGCCACCACTAAGTCTATGTCACTAATTTGAAAGTGTACTTCAGAAGGAAAATCCATAGCCTTAAATACATCAAAAGTAATATGCTCATCATCAACCCTCAAAATAAGTTTCCCTTGTTAGACATCAATTAAAGTATTTCCCCATCCTTCTCCATATCTATCACAATAAAATCCGCTGGAAAAATAAACTTGTCTATCTTCACTAAAATTCCTTCAATAAGTCCTCGCGGGTGCTTGATAGACCTGTCTGTCAATTGTAAAGAGACTGTAGTCGGCTTTGCTTCTCCAAGACCTAACTTCCTGAAAACTGAAAAAAAGGCATAAGATTAATACTTGCTCCTAAATCACATAGAACTTTATCAAAATAAGAATTTCCTATAGTGCAAGGAATCGTAAAACTCCATGGTTCTTTCAGTTTAGGAGGCAACTTATTTTGTAAAATTGTACCACTTTCTTCGATTAACATCACCGTCTCATGTTCTTTCAACTTCCACTTATTTGATTAAATATCCTTAAAAACCTTAGTATATTTAGGCATTTTCTCTAAAGCTTCAATAAGAAGAATATTAATATGCAATTGCTTAAAAATATTAAGAAATTTAGAGAATTGATTATCTAACTTATTATTATTAATTTTTTTTAAAGTTTTTGAGGAAAATGAATTGGTGGATCATAAATTGAAGGAGAATTAGTTTCAGATGTAAACTCTCTGGAATTCATAGGTTTGGAAGCTTCTATATTCACTTTAGAATTTCCAGCTTGCTGGTTGGCCACTTGTTGCTCCAATTCCTCCATCTTTGGCTCGGACTCCACATGATTTTCAGCTTAATCTTGCTCGGTACTTGCTCCTTATGACTGCTCAATTGTCCTCCCATTTCTCAATGCTATTGCTTTGACATGTTCCTTAGGATTGGTAGCGGTATTGCTCGGCAAAGTTCTTGCTGTCCTCTCTATAAGAATGTGTGAAAGTTGACCAATTTGAGCCTCAAGGTTATAAATCGAAGCCGAATTGTTTTGGATCGCCAAATCTGTCTTTTACATGTATTGCGTGAACATCTCCTCGAGTGTCAGCTTCTTTTATTGTTGTGGTGAATTTTGAGGTGGTCTAGCTACCCCTTGATTGTTGCTCCACAAAAAATTGAAGTGATTTCTCCATTTGGGATTGAACTTGTTTGAATAAGGATTGTTTTGACATTGGAAATTGGACATGTAATTAGCTTGTTCAGAATTTGGTTGAGCAAACGGATTCCCCACTTGGCAATCGATACTTGAGTGATTTCTTGCACAATAATCACACACAACATTAGTTTGAATAGCATTAACATTCATCTTACCTAGTTGTTTAGATAAAGTTTCCATTTGTGTCGCCAATGTGGTAATAGAATCAAGTTCAAAAACTCCAGCCGCCTTTCTTGGCATTGCTCTCTCCAAAGGCCATTGGTAGTTGTTGGATGCCAATTCCTCCAAAAGTTCGTAAGCTGCTTCATGAGTTTTACTCATTAAAGCCCTGCCAGTTGTTGCATCAACCATGAATCTGTTTGTAGCTCCCAACCCATTATAGAATGTTTGGAATTAAAGCCATGCTGGAAGGTCATGATGAGGACACTTTCACAATAAATCTTTGTACCTCTGTAATAACCCATCCCGGGTTGGCCACCCCCGAGACGATGTCATCACATTTTGAAAATCCCAGCACGACACATATATTCAACAATAAAAATAATACTAATAGAATTATTTTATATCATTGTGATATTAACTTAAACATAATATACAACGTAAAATGCATGAATATTTACAAATAAATTTTTTTATTTATTTCTTTTTCTCAATTGTCTGAGGATATTGACACGTACGTGGCTTATAGAAAATAATTTCGTCTGACTCTCAACCCACCAGACTATTTGTCCTGCCTGCTACCTGAAATCATTGTACAATGAGAGATGAGCTTTACAAGCTCAGTGAATTAAATTTACTAAAAGTATTCAAATTACATAAATAACCCTTTAGTATTTAATCATTCATCTCTCATATAACTGGATAGTAGCATAATGTCTAACATTTAAATAATTCATATCATATCATATTTCAATGTCTTTTTCTCACTGTAACCATCTCTCTCTATGAGACTCATTTATTTACAATTACATGCATAACATCAACTACATTCAATAAAAATATCAACATGTAAAATAGATACAATGCATGAATTATTATTATGTGAACGTCTTCTCACATGTCGACATGTTCTCTCTCTATGAGACTCATTTATTTACAATTACATGCATAACATCAACTACATTCAATAAAAATATCAACATGTAAAATAGATGCAATGAATGAATTATTATTATGGGAACATCTTCTCACATATCGACATGTTTTTGTTATCTTAGACTGGCTCCCTCCCGGTTATTTTATTTACAGCTTATCCCAGTTGTCACCATATTTATTTCCAGTATATACGAGCTGTCACGGTGTCCCTTTTATTTCCAACATATACCGGTTGTCACGGTTTTTCAATTAGACCGACCCCTTCCCGGTTCTTTCGGTTCTCTTATTTAATGCATATGCATATGAACAATGATATGAAATATGCATATGAAGAGTAATATAAAACCCCATGAATTCGAAATATTTAAATTAACTATTTGGTTTTTCCTCAACTTTCTGCTTGATAAATTTCACAATTTTCTTCTCCTCATATATCACATCAATTTATTAACCAAAACTCGTCAATAATTTATTTATCACCATCATTATTAAATCAATTCATTATTCTAATAATATTTCTTTTCACATAATAATTATCTACGTGTCCAATATTCGTATCATACATATCAATTTAATTTTTATCTACCACCAAGCATAAGCTAATAATTTATTTTAATATTATTACTAGATATTTGATTTTTATTTAAATTACTTAAAGTAAATCTAACTCACCATGTAGCACTTAAAGCTACCCGTGGATAAGCTCATTGTCTTTCCCGTTCCTCTAAAATTTTTTTCCCGGTTGCTGTTCGTCAACACCTAACATAATATTTGTATTAAATTTCTAATTATTTCTTCAATTCTTTATAAACCACACCCTTTGAAAATTTCCACTTTAAATTCCAAGAAATACATGTATGCTAAAAATTCAAAAATAACATTACGTTATTACCTTATGTTTATAACTTAACGTTTACATATAAGTGTAATATATATAGAAAATTTGCTGCAACGGCAGTTCACAATTGCTTGCCAAAATGCACTTGGCAACTCCCAAAAACTCTCCACATATATACCTTGTTGTAACACAACCAAGGCTTTGAAATTGCACTTGGCAACCCCAAATTAAGTTAGCAGCAGGTGTTGCCACCTGCTGCCACGTTTTGCTGTTTTATTTTTTTTTAGAATTTTTTTTCTTTACCTTTTTACTTTTCTATCTTCTCGGACGTTCACATCCTAATTTTTTTTAAATTTTTTTCCTTTCTTTTTCTTTTTCCTTTTCTTATATACTATTCATGAATTTTTTTTTTGAATTTCTTTATTCAAATAATAATAAACCTTTCACATATATTTTATTTTAATTCCATGTCATATTTATTAAATTATTTCATTACCCTTACTTTACAAATACGGGTATTACAACCTCTCCTATGCTTCATACAAAGATTCATTTTCAAATTGAGTGAATGTGGCAATATCATTCCTTAGCTTTGCTGTCTTGTCCGAAGGGAAAAACTTTGCCAAATTTTTTTGTGCTAACTCCTCCCAGGTAGTAATGACACCAGATGGTAGAGAATTCAGCCAGGCTTTCGCTATTTCTTTGAGTGAAAAAGGGAAAAGTCTCTACATTGTGCTTGAAAGTGTTGCAAATCTCTAGAAAATTTGCAATATGAACATTAGGATTCTGCTGCGACATCCTCTTAAACTAAACAGTTTGCTGTATCATTTGAATTATCATTGGCTTAATCTCGAAATTATTAGCTTGTCTAGCCAGCCTCCTTATGCTAGATGTAGCCCCATTAACCGAGGGCACAACATACTCCTTCAAAGCCCTATTCGCCTCTCCATTCCGCTGATCCGCCATAGTGATGGAAGGTGTGGTGACTTCTTGCTTTTTTTTTTTTTCTTGATTTGACGTAAAGTTCTCTCAATCTCGGGATCAAAAAGTGTAGACTCTAATGGTTTAGATCAGGGCATACACTTCTAAATCCTGAAATAAAAATAAAAGAAAAGTAAAACTGAGATCTAATCACCAATCTAAAAAAACTAAATAAAAAAAATCCAAATTAGTAACAATCTAGCTAGTATCAATATCAATTACAAATAATTAGTCACCGGCAACGGCAGCAAAAACTTGGTATGAAAATATTTGCAAATGAACAAAATTGCAACAAGTAGTAAAGTTTTAAAGAAAAAGTGTCAAACCCACAAAGGCTAATCATGCAATCGAGTATTGAAATTTACCAAATTATTTACTATTTGGATATAAAACCGAAATTTTAAAGACTTTATCACCTAAATTAAACTAAAGTACTTGAAAAAAATAAATTAAAAGAAAAGAGAATAAAATTTAAGGTTGTAGAGATAATAAAAATAAATCTAGAGCTTTAGATTTCACCTAGCTAATCCCACACAATTTATTATTCTTTGTTATAAAATTCCAATTTTTCAAGTTGATGAAAAATAAATCCCTTAATTATTCAATGTTTTATCTCGAATAACATTAGAAATATCTCCACCTAATAATTCATCATATCTTTATGTAAATTAAATTATTTGAAAATTCATTAAATTCTTTGAATTTTTCTTAATCTAAAATCACATTAATTGGGGTAAATTATCTCTATCTTTCGCTCAACTAATGATGTTTAATCCTAAAAAACTTCTAATCACAAATTACCTCTCGGTTTCATTATGATTCAATAAATCAAACAATAATTGGCCAGAAAATTGTAAGCAATAAGATCAAGGATAAACACTAAACATAAATTTTTTGAAATAAAATAACTTAGAATTTAAATTGTGTGTTCAAAGCTAGACTATATCAAAGCCCTAGAAAAATAAAATTAGTTCATAACAAATCTGAAATCAACCATGTTCTTATTGAAATGCATTAAAAGAAAACTAAAAAGAAGAAAATAAAACTTTTTTGCTTGAAATAAGTTGATGAAGCATTCAAGATTGCTGAGGATCTCTCTTCATTGAGACTTGGCAGCCGCCCTCCTTCTTTTCTCTCTTTATTCTCTTGTCTAGGAAAAATCTGAAGTGCTTACAAGGCAAGAGCAACTGACCTTATATAGGCAAACTCCTAGAAAAGAAAAGGAAAGTACAATAATACTACTCATTCTAGGAAAACGAAAGACACTGAAATGAGAAATATTTCTACTATTAGGAAAATATGAAATAAGAAAGTAACTAAAAGGAAATATAACACAAAATAGGAAAAAGTGCGGCACAAACAAATAAAATAACATAAAAAGAAATAAAGGAAAACTAACAATTTTAATAAGTAAAAGAGTAATAAAAATCATGTAAAAATTACACTTATCAATAATATAATTATTTTAATCAATAATATAATTTTTTTATATACTAACCTATAGGAGATTGAATTTGTGTCTTTTATGTATAAAGGATCTTAAGTTAATCACTAAGAGTCTATTATGGAACAAACTGTCTACGATTTAGAGGTTGGATTGGGTTATCTCAATCCACTCCCTAATTTGAACCAAACACTTGAACTTGGACACAATCGGAATAATATTACTGCAATGAGATTTAATTCTGTTTTTGTGAACCAAATGTCATGTTAGGTCAACACCCATTAACATTACCCGTTTTCTATATTGTTAAAGATATTTAATCACCCAAACAATTATTTTTTTACACCCACATCAATAATCGAACTTATAGGGTGGCAAAATTAGATGGTAAAATCAGCTGTTCATATACAATTCAATTTCTCTTTTCTAAAAAGTCAGGGTAGTAGATAATGTTGACTTAGTCTTTAAATACTCTTTCGTACCAAAGAATTACCATAATTTTGTCAATGGCACGTGAGAGTCTCATACAAATTAAAGGACCAGTAGCCTATAAACAATAAACAATTCAACATGAAACTGTAAGTATTACCTAGTTAATTTAATTGTTCAATTCAATCAAGAAATCTTATTATTACTTGAATTAAATGTTTTGTTATTTAAATTAATATATAATCTTCTCATGAGATGATTAAGATTAGTCTCTTATGCTAGCGAATTAATTAAGTTTGATTCCCTGTCTATTAGTTCTTGTTCTGTCATATATGGATAATTAAGAATATTATAAAGAAGGATACAAAAATGGGAAGACAAAACTGATTTATCTTCATTACATGAGAAACAGTTCAGCATTTGTAAAATAAAAAAACAGTTAATTATTTTTAAAATAAAATATTCAGAAAATTGAAAGAAAAACAAAAAAAATTGTTAATATGACAAACTTACTACAATTCCGCCGGCAGATACATAAAGTAAAAGCCATGCAAAATTGTTAATATGACAAAATTCATACGAGAGATTGTACTTCATAAAAAAAAGCAAGGATGAAACGTGAAAGTCTAGCCGCTGGTCCCAGACGCAAAGAAGAATATGAAAACTGGAAAGTTAGGCGTCCAAAAGAATAAATAATTACTAGTTAATGTTTTTTCAAATTTCTCCATCAAGAGAAAGAAATAAATAAACACAAGAAAGACTTTTTTGTTTGATTATAAAGATAAACTTTAATATTAATTACTATTTCTTTATTTCCTTGCTTAGCTTGCAGCCTCTATACCAGACAAAATCCAAGACTTTGTTCAGTCACATTTCTCCAAACATTAATGACAAACTATTCAAACATATACTTGGTCCATTTGTATTAATTATTTTTTCACATGGGTGAAAGTAGAATTTTTTAATTAATGTCAATTTTACTATGATTTATTGAGAGTAAAATGGTAAAACACAAAATCTATATAAAGGGAGGAAAGAAGATTGATAAAGAGCATAACCAAAACCCACTTTGTAGAAATAGATGGGGTCTTCAAAGGCCTCTCTCTTTGCCACTCTTTTAGTGTTGACACTCTCTTTCTTTAGCTTCCCATCACAAACCAAAGCAGACTACCCTTATTCATCTCCACCACCACCTCCCAAGAAATACCCACCACCACAACACTCTCCTCCTTACCACTACAAATCACCACCACCTCCGGTACACTATACACCACCACCAGTGTACAAGTCACCCCCACCTCCTCCACCGGTTTACAAGTCACCACCACCACCTCCTCCCAAGAAGCCTTATAAGTACAAGTCACCACCACCACCACCACCACCACCACCACCAGTTTACAAGTCACCACCACCACCCGAGAAGCCTTACAAGTACAAGTCACCACCACCACCACCACCACCACCAGTTTACAAGTCACCACCACCACCCCATTACATCTATGCATCACCCCCTCCTCCTCACCACTACTAAGCAATGGCTTCAAGGTACGTAAAACTCATCAAATTAACATGATGCATGTTGAGAATCAATGTCCAGTTAGGCCTAGCTGCTGGCTTAGAATGGGAACAAAGCAGGCCCAGCTTCAAAACCAACTCCATTTCCTCCATGTTGAGAATCAATGTTAGCCCACCATAAGTAACCCCAACCCAATCTAAAGTCCAATAGTATTGTTCAAACCCATAGCTAGTTTGATGATGTAATTGCTTACAATTACAAAGTGGGGCAAAGTTAGGTATGTTGTTATTGGTGAGTGTAGCTCGAGGTTTCAACCCAAGAGGGGGGGGATGAATTGGGTTTTTAAAATCTTTTGCGGAATTTATACAAGTTTATAAAAACTGATAAGCAACAAATAATTAATACAAGTAAAAAGCTGTAAATAAAGAGTTTAAGGAAAGAGGATGCAAACACAGTTATAGTGGTTCGGCAATATCGGATTCGTTCCGACCCTACGTCCACTCTCTTCAAGGAACTTTTTGAAGTAATCCACTAAGAAAACTTAGTCGCACAACTTAGCCGGGTGTTGCACAAACCGTACACAAGCAATTTACAGGAATTGCTTAAACCGAAAAATCCCCTTCCTTTCGGAAGTTTCCTCTTCCTCTCGGAAGTAATCCCTTTACAAAGATGGTGTAAAGTAAAAGGTAGAGAGACAACAAATGAAAGCTTATTACAACAGAAATGTCTCTCTTTCAAAGTAAAGCTTGAAGAAATGGCTCACTAAGATTATTTCAAAGCTTTTTGTGTTTCAAGAGTATAAAAACTTGATTATATGAGATCAACTCTTTTTGAATATTTGCTTCTTTGTTTTTGAATGCTTTTCTGAATGGGTTTATATAGCAATCAATTAATATGGCCATTTTGGACTTTAATTTGAAAAAGATTTGCTTTAAAACGTTCAGATTTGGAGTCCAACGGTCATATTTTTGAACTACCAGTCGACTGGGTCGAGATACCAGTCGACTGGGTTCACTTGAAAAATACACGTTTTCAGACCTTCTGGGTATCTAGTCGACTGGTATATATCATCCAGTCGACTGGGGACTTTCTGTCTATTTTACCAGTCGACTGGGTTGAATCATCCAGTCGACTGGGATATTACTGGTCAATGTACCAGTCGACTGGGTTAATTCATCAAGTCGACTGGATACCTTCTGACCCATATACCAGTCGACTGGTATATGTACCCAGTCGACTGGGTTGTCTTCCAACCCAGTTTTTCTTCTGTTTTTTATTAAAAACATTTAAAATTAATGGTTTTAGAAAAACCTTTTGTGATTGAGCCATTTAACAAGCTAATACAATGTATGAGTGAGACTTACATTGGTTCTAAACCTTAAGACCTATACTAGATCTTCAGTCTTCACTTGATACTTGATTTGGTTCGAGTTTTTGCACTTTGTTCCTTGGTTGAATGTGTTTGATCCTTAATACAACTTAGTTTAAACATGTTAGTTAAATAACAGTTGTGTTTTGCCATCATTAAAATACGGGCGAGGGTCAACAATCTCCCCCTTTTTGATGATGACAAAACTAATAAAGTAAAAACAGTTTTAAAAACTAAGTGTTAAGATTTTACAAAAATTTGGACAGAGTCTCCTCTGTTTTTCGAGTAAAACCACCCTGTAAACAAGCAAACACAGTTTATATTTCTTTCAACCAATCCAGAATTAAACTCAACCAATCAATAAACGTTTTTACAAAGATATGGAGCAATGCTCCCCCTAAATCTATGCATTGGTTGCGTTTTACTTAGATTTTCTCGTTTTTCTCATTTTTCTCCCCCGTTTTGACAACAGCAACCAAAGGGGGCATAACATAAAAAATAAGCTACTTAGCCAATACTGTCAAATAGGTTATAAGAATACAAAGATGTACGCGAAGATTTGGCTTTATTTGAATTTCAGAAGCCTTCCCGGGAAGAACCGGAAGTTTTTTTAAGCATATAAGCAGTTTATATCAGATTTAGTGACTAAACAGATATTTAAAACAGTTCTAACATATCACAAATAGCGTAAATAAATGCAAGAAATATGGCTAATAGTATTACATCATCATAGAGAAAAAGTCAATACAAGTAGGGCCTCATAGAGCCATAATTAAAAAAAAAACATGAGATGTCCGTGCTATGTGACAAAAACTGGAAAAGCGCTAAGAACTGATAAAAGAAAGAGACTCATGGTGCGGGAGAGTCCGAGCTGTCACGAAGAAGTTCCCTAATCTCAGCTAGGGAACCCTCGGTGTGCTCTCGATGTAACTCGAAGTCATCCCGTAGGTGGTCTATGGAGGAGCTCAGCCTCTGATAATCGGACTGTATGGACTGATAACCGGACTCCATCGTCATCTGAAGACTCGTGATAGCTCGTAGGATGTCACCATATCCAGTCTGACCAGTACTCGAGCCACCAATGGGAGGTGCTCGGGTATCTGTCTCCATCTCAGCAGCCATATCAGCATCCTCATTACTGTCACTCGCATCCTCTCGAATCCTTAGACGCTTTTCGGCCTTTGGATAGAGAAACCCTTCACGAACAGTACATCCCATCTTCTTCAGAGATGAGATGTTGATGATATCCGTCAATCCGATATCCTGAGCCTCGGAGGCAGGCAAAGGTACCCGAAAGTGTTGGAGGATGAGTGTAATGAGCATCCCATAAGGAAGACACCCGGAGTCGTTTGCTTCACTGTTTATCATGTTGGTGAGCAGTAGAGGATATATATTGAAGTGGTGCCCAGATTTTAGGCACCAAATCAATACCGTATCTATTTTAGATAGATACCCTCGACTCCCGAGTCTCGGGTGGATGGTCCAACTGACAATCAATTGAAACATTTTTGAGTCGAGGGGCAAGTCACTACATGTGTGAAATGTAGTGGGTCTGTACACATAGTTAGGGTCGCCCCTGACTATCCGACAGGCCTCCTCAACTTCAAAGTTGTCTGGCCATCCATCCAGACTCCATTGAACCCCCCTTATGGGGATTCTCAGAATGCTCATTAAGAGGTCAGTGTTGACCTCAAACTCCACACCGCTAACTCTGGTTCTGAATCTCAGAGCCAGAGGACTGGGTTTCACCAAGTTCGCATAGAACTGGTGAATCAGTCGCGGGTAATATTTTTCATGAATTCTGACCAGTGGGGTCAGATTTATTGCCTCAAAGGCTGGTAGAATATCGAAATTACCATGACGAATGGAGTCGAAATCAACGACTCTACCCGTCATGATTTTCTTGTGACGGATTATAGAGTTATACCTCTTATGAGCCGCTGGGCTGAAAAACAGAGCCTGCTCCAACTCTGTTCTGGGCTCCTTGCTGGATGACCCTGCTACTCCCTTCCCTTTCGACTCCGAAGCCGAAGGTTTTGAAGACCTTGGCTTTTTGGGCGCATTAGGTCCACTTGTTGTGAGTTTTATACGGATTTTGTCACTCATTTTCAAGAAATTTGAAGTTTTTGGAAAACGAAAATTTGGTAAAAATGAGAGATTTTAACCGTAGAAAGTTAAAAATCTCTTTAGGAATGAGTAGATCGGTGTGTTTAGAAGGGATTTGGATGGTTTTCAGATCAAAAAGATGAATTTTTCTAGAGAGAGAAAGCTTGGGCTCTTTGAAAAAGGCGTAAAAATGGCGAAAATGAACAGTCCCTTTTATAGAATCGCGATACTAGTCGACTGGGGTCGATATACCAGTCGACTGGGTCCCTTTGAAAAGATGAACAGTTTCTTTACCAGTCGACTGGGTAAACGTACCAGTCTACTGGGTAAACTGGCAGTGAGTTACCAGTCGACTGGGCTATCTTTACCAGTCGACTGGAGGACACGGATTTTTCAAAAAAATTGGCTCCAAGCAGGATTTGATCTTATAGACGACTGGAGAAGACTTAACAGTCGTCTGGAAGTTTTGACAGAGAGTTACCAGTCGACTGGGTCAAAATTACCAGTCGACTGGAAGATCAGGCAGAGACTTACCAGTCGACTGGAGAACATTTACCAATCGACTGGATCCTGAGTAAAATTTCCAGTCCTGAATTTTTAGCACGATTTTGTTTATCTATGACATTTTTGAGTGAAGGGAATAATTAAACATGGATTAATACTCTATCACTCAATGTCAAACATGCAAATAATGAAATGAGATGCAATCAAACATTCAATTTATCAAAATCAAGCAATCCCATTAACTTTCTAATCTTACAAAAACTAGCTTCACTTAAGGGTTTTGTAAGAATATCAGCTATTTGATCTTCTGAAGGTATAAATTCTAATCTTATATCACCTTTTTGAGCATGGTCTCTTAAGAAATGATGTCTAATCTCTATATGCTTGGTTCTAGAGTGCTGAATAGGATTTTTGGTTAGGTTGATGGCACTAGTATTATCACAAAACATAGGAATATTTTTGAGACTCATGCCATAGTCTTCTAGTTGTTGTTTCATCCATAGTACTTGGGCACAACAACTGCCAGCTGCTACATATTTCGCCTCAGCGGTTGATAGCGCAACTGAATTTTGCTTCTTGGAAAACCAAGAAGTTAACATAGCACCTAAGAATTGGCATGTTCCACTTGTGCTTTTTCTATCTAACCTACATCCAGCAAAATCAGCATCCGAATATCCTACTAGCTCAAAAGATGATTCTCTAGAGTACCATAATCCTATGGTCTGGGTCCCTTGTAGATATCTAAGGATTCTTTTTACTGCAACTACATGTGATTCCTTAGGATTAGATTGAAATCTAGCGCACATGCATACACTGAACATTATATCCGGTCTACTTGCAGTCAAGTACAGTAAAGCACCTATCATGCTTCTATAATATTTAGAATCTACAGTTTTACCTCCTTCATCAAGATCAAGTTTGGTGGTTGTGCTCATAGGCGTTCCAATTGGCTTTGAGCTTTCCATCCCGAACCTCTTTAGTAGATCTTTGATGTACTTTTGTTGATTGATGAAGATACCTCCTTTTAGTTGCTTGATTTGCAGTCCAAGGAAGTAGGTAAGTTCTCCCATCATGCTCATTTCAAATTCACCTTGCATGCACTTTGCAAACTCTTGACACATAGATTCATTAGTAGCACCAAATATAATATCATCAACATATATTTGAACTATCAAAGTGTCATTTTTGTGAGTTTTTGTGAAGAGAGTTGTATCTATTCTTCATCTTACAAATTCATTATCAATCAAAAATTTACTTAGTCTTTCATACCATGCCCTTGGAGCTTGCTTCAAACCATATAGAGCTTTAGAAAGTTTATAGACATGATTTGGAAGACTAGGATTTTCAAATCCAAGAGGTTGTTCAACATAAACTTCTTCTTCTATAAGGCCATTTAAAAAGGCACTTTTCACATCCATTTGAAACAGCTTGAATTTATTAAAGCATGCAAAGGCTAATAACATTCTAATAGCTTCTAATCTAGCTACGGGAGCATAGGTTTCATCAAAATCTATTCCTTCCTCTTGGTTATATCCTTTAGCAACTAGTCTAGCCTTATTTCTAGTTACTATACCATTTTCATCCATTTTATTTCTATATACCCATTTAGTTCCAATAATTGAATGATCTTTAGGTCTTGGAACTAGTTCCCAAACATTGTTTCTTTCAAATTGATTTATCTCTTCCTACATTGCAATTATCCAATTATTATCTTTTTCAGCTTCTATAAATGTCTTAGGTTCTTCTTGAGACAAATAAGCTACAAAATTGCAAATATTTCTAATGGAAGAGTGAGTTCTTACCCCTTGTGAGGGATCACCAATTACTTGATCAATTGGATGATGATTTACATACCTCCAATCCTTGGGTAGATTTTCCTCTTGTTGACTTGAGGATTGTTGGTCCAAATTTGGAGTTGCCATCCCTTCATTTGTTTGAGTAGAACTCTCTTTTAGGTCAACAATGGGAGTAGGAGTTTCCATTCTTGGAATAAAATCTGCATCATCTTTAAAGGAAACTTCTCCACTATTCATTAGGTTAGATTCATCAATAGTTACATGCACAGATTCTTCTACTACTAGAGTTCTCTTATTGAAAACTCTATAAGCCTTACTAGTAGTAGAATATCCTAAAAATATCCCTTCATCGGTCTTGGAATCAAATTTACCCAAGTTAGTTTTATTGTTATTTAAGATGAAGCACTTACTACCAAAGGCACGAAAATAGGAAATATTGGGTTTTCTCTCTTTCCATAGTTCATAAGGTGTTTTATCAAGCAGGGGCCTTATCAAAATTCTATTTAAAATATAGCAAGAAGTATTCACGGCTTCAGCCCAAAAATATTTTGGTAAATTATTTTCACAAAGCATTGTTCTTGAAAATTCTTCTAGAACTCTATTTTTCCTCTCAACAACTCCATTTTGTTGAGGAGTTCTAGGAGCTGAAAAGTTGTGATTAATTCCATTTTCATCACAAAATTTTGAAAAGCTTTGATTTTCAAATTCTTTGCCATGATCACTTCTTATGCTTGAAATACAAATACCTTTTTCATTTTGTACCTTTTTGCAAAACTTTTCAAATCCTTTGAAAGCTTCATCCTTATAAGCAATAAAAATAACAAAGGTATATCTTGAATAGTCATCAACAATAACAAGAGCATATTGATGGCCACCTAGACTAATGGTACTAATTGGACCAAATAAGTCCATATGCAAAAGTTCCAAAGGTCTAGTAGTTGAGACAACATTTTTTGCTTTGAAAGATATCCTAGATTGTTTTCCCATTTGATAAGCATTGCAAATTTTGTTTTTCTCAAAATTGATTTTAGGAAGACCAATAACTAAATCTTTTCTTGAAACAATTTTTAGCAAGTTCATGTTTACATGACCAAGCCTTCTATGCCATAGCCATTGATTTTCACTAAAAGCAGGAAAACATTTTTCATTATTGGAATGTAAGGATTTCAAATCAACTATATAGACATTTTCATGTCTATGGCCAATGAATTTGATCTTGTTGCTCTTGATGTCTATAACTAGACAATGAGAGGTCTCAAATGTGACTTTATATCCTTTGTCACATAATTGACTAATGCTAAGTAAATTTGGCTTTAGGCCTTGTACTAGCAATACATTATCTAAAGTTGAGAAATCATTACCGACTTTTCAATGCCCGATGATCTTTATTTTAGTATTGTCTCCAATGGTCACAAGTCCACCATCTCTTAGAGTTAGCTCCTTGAATACGCTTTTATCACCGGTCATATGCTTCGAGCAACCGCTATCAAGGTACCAACAGTTACCTTTCTCCTTGGTGTGAAGGCAAATCTACATCACACAAGGATATACGATAGCATTTTTAGGTACCCAAAATTTCTTGGGTCCTTTGGGGTTAGTCCTTGAAAATACGGTTCCTTTTGGGACCCATACTTTCTTAACAATATATGGTGCTCTATGAACATGTTGATGATGCACAATCCTAGCATTAAAGTCATAGAAATTTCTAGGAAATTTTACATGTGCATTCTTATAATCCTTAGGATGATAGTTCCTAGGATACATGATTCTATGGTAAGGGGTATGAAAATGCATGTCATTTCCAGAAAATGAACGATGATGCATTCTAGGATACATGCTAGCATATGTATGCAAGTTATTTCTAGAATAGCCATGATGGTGATTCCTAGGATGAGCATGAGCAGAATGCATTCTTTGATTATACACATTGTTCCTAGAATGAGCATGATGATTATTTCTAGGGTGTGTATAAGCATTTCTAGAATGAGCATACAAATAAGCATGAGTATTTTTAGGATGCTTCAATTTAGTATGATCATTTAAGTTTCTAGACTTCCTCGGATTTATCAAGGGAGTGCTTTTAACAAGGTTAAGAGCTTTTGAAGTAGAAGCTCCATCTACACAAGAGGCTTTCATGAATAAGCTCTCTTTTGTTTTTTGTTTTCCCAATGGAGAATATCCTACACCAGATTTTCCTCCACTTAATCTTTGGGAAGAAAGCACTTCATCAAGTTTTTCTTTACCAAGCATAAGTCTAGATACAGTGCTGTTTAATTCAGAAATTTTATTTTTCAAATTCTCATTTTCATCTTTAAGAAAATCTTGAGACGAATTATACAGTAAAGATGATAATATTTCTTTTTCTTCTCTAAGAACTATCATTTCTTTAGAAAGAGATGATACTTCTTTCTTAAGAACAGAATTTCTAGAATCAAATTTCTTTAATTCTTCATGCATTTCATTTATGACTTCTAGAAGTTCTTCACTACTAGTAACGATATTATTTTTTGAAGAGGGAGAAGAAGTTACCTCACTTTCATCATCGATTGCCATCAAACAAAGGTTGGCAATTTCTTCGTATCCGATTTCTTTGTCTGATGACTCATCTTCTTCGTCATCGCTCCAGGTAGTTGCTACCATAGCTTTCTTCTTGAAGCCCTTGTATGGTTTGCTTGAAACCGGACAGTCAGCTTTTATATGTCCTGGCTTCTTGCAGCCATAGCACATAAGTGGTTCCCTTTTTGAGGTGGAATCCTTTGAGTAAGGTTTCTTGCTTTTCTTCAAGAACCTATGGAATCGTCTGGTGATTAAAGCCATTTCACCATCCTCTTCACTGCTCTCTGCTTCTTGTTCTAATTCCTTTTCTTTGTTGCTCGTAGAAGCCTTGAGAGCAATTTGCTTTTTCTTCTTCTCATCATCATTGACGATGGGAGTCATTTCTTCCATCTCGTATGTCAATAATGACCCAAGCAGCGTCTCAACATCAAGCTTGTCAAGATTTTTGGCCTCTTGAATGGCTGTCCTCTTTGGTTTCCATTCTGGTGGCAGAGATCTCAAGATTTTTTTGGTTAGTTCAACTTCCTCAATATTCTTGCCAAGCAATTTTAAACCATTTATAATAGTAGTAAATCGTGACTGCATTTCAGAAATGGTTTCGTTAGGAGATATCTTAAAAGATTCATATTCAGAAATTAGCATGTAAATTTTAGACTTTTTTACTTCACTTGTTCCTTCATATGTGACTTGCAGTTTGTCCCATATTTCTTTAGCAGAAACGCATGCAGAAATTTTGTTATATTCAGAAATATCTAATGCACAATGTAGCATGCTTGTTGCTCTGCTATTGAGAGACATCGTTCTACAATCCTCGTCAGTAAACTCAGTTTTGAGTTTAGGCATTGTATGAAGAGTCTCTCCAATAACTATTTCTTTTGAGGGAATTTTAGGTCCCTCTTCTATAATTCTCCATAGATTGTAATCTTGTCCTTCGACGAAGATTTTCATTCTATTTTTCCAATAGTTATAATTTGAGCCATTGAACAATGGTGGTCTAGTATAAGAGTGTCATTCAGAGTAGCTATTTGCTGCCATTGGATCAACTCTAGGAATTTAAGCCTTATAAAGAGAACGAGGCTCTGATACCAATTGTAGCTCGAGGTTTCAACCCAAGAGGGGGGGTGAATTGGGTTTTTAAAATCTTTTGCGGAATTTATACAAGTTTATAAAAACTGATAAGCAACAAATAATTAATACAAGTAAAAAGCTGTAAATAAAGAGTTTAAGGAAAGAGGATGCAAACACAGTTATAGTGGTTCGGCAATATCGGATTCGTTCCGACCCTACGTCCACTCTCTTCAAGGAACTTTTTGAAGTAATCCACTAAGAAAACTTAGTCGCACAACTTAGCCGGGCGTTGCACAAACCGTACACAAGCAATTTACAGGAATTGCTTAAACCGAAAAATCCCCTTCCTTTCGGAAGTTTCCTCTTCCTCTCGGAAGTAATCCCTTTACAAAGATGGTGTAAAGTAAAAGGTAGAGAGACAACAAATGAAAGCTTATTACAACAGAAATGTCTCTTTTTCAAAGTAAAGCTTGAAGAAATGGCTCACTAAGATTATTTCAAAGCTTTTTGTGTTTCAAGAGTATAAAAACTTGATTATATGAGATCAACTCTTTTTGAATATTTGCTTCTTTGTTTTTGA
>CM043700.1:137254327-137354327 GCA_023935145.1 Bretschneidera sinensis
CCGTTGTACTGTGACAACCAGTCAGCAATTTGTTTGGCGGAGAATCCAATCTTTCATGCTAGAACTAAGCATGTTGAAGTGCACTATCATTTTATCAGAGAAAAGGTTCTGCAAGAAAAGATTGAGATGAGGCGAATCAAGACAGATGATCAAGCTGCGGACTTGTTCACAAAAGGTTTGAGCACTAGCAAGTTCGAAATGTTTCGCTGTCAGCTCAGCACAGTGCAAAGAATGAGAACTGACATTGAGGGGGAGTGTTGAGAATCAATGTCCAGTTAGGCCTAGCTGCTGGCTTAGAATGGGAACAAAGCAGGCCCAGCTTCAAAACCAACTCCATTTCCTCCATGTTGAGAATCAATGTTAGCCCACCATAAGTAATCCCCAACCCAATCTAAAGTCCAATAGTATTGTTCAAACCCATAGCTAGTTTGATGATGTAATTGCTTACAATTACAAAGTGGGGCAAAGTTAGGTATGTTGTTATTGGTGAGGTTGTGTGGAAGACAACATAATGAGGTGCTTAATGGATGATGTGGAAGACAATATAATTAGGTGCTTAATGGGTGATGTGGAAGACAACATAATTAGGTGCTTAATGGATTTGTGTGGTAGTAAATAAATTTAGTTTAATTATATGTGTGGTGTAGTTTTCATTTGGTTTGCTATAAATACTCAAGTCCTCAAGCCTTGTAATTCATCAAGAAGAAAAACAAAGCTAAGTGCTAAATAAGAAAAGCTTTGCTAATTAGTGTTTTTTGAGTTCTCTTTAGAGTGTTTTATTTTCTTCTTCCTAAAATTAGTTAGAGTTTTGTACTCTACTTATTCAACAATGCAATGTTATATCACGCATACACTAATTAAGTAGGAGATGTTGTAAAAACAGTGTATTATAGACTGAACTGCACTGTTTATTTTTTGACCACTTTTTAATTTAAATGAATTTGTAAAAGGAAAAAGTACTACGGACTTGACTACACTGTTTTTACTACAGCAGATTCGTATTCTAAAATTACATACTCTATCTGTTGTTGCTACAGCCTGCAGGAGAGGAGATTGAATAGAATCGATTCCAAATTCCGAATAAAGAAGATAAAGAAAGCGAGTTTCCGCGTTTGATAATATATTCTCTTGTACTACACCTTTTATTGTACGAAATAATAAACACCTTTCTCAAATTAATGGTCCACTTTGATTATTAGTTTTATGTTCCTTGATTTATTTACTTATATGGAGTGTGACAATTTTTTAAAGTTGTGATATATATATATATATATATATATATATATATATATATATATATATCCGAAATAAGATTTGACTTTTATTTGTGTAAAATAAAAATAAATTATATATCGCATATCTGCAAAACTATTTGTGCCACCTATTTTCATCACTAATGCAAATATGAAAAGTTTTTGCCTGACACAGCACCATGAGAGATATATAATACAAAAGTTCATTTTATTGTTAAATGATATGAAAAAATAGAAAAAAAGATATTTTATTTTTTTTAAAGGGTGAGATAAACCTTTGTGCTATGTATTTCTTATGACACTGTGTTAGGCAATAATATTTCTGCAAACACACATAATTAAGCTTAATTACTCTCACTCATTATAATAATTTTATTGAAAGTAAAATTGATAAAACACAAATTATAGTACAGCCTCTTACCCCTAACAAATATCTTTTATGTAATCGAAATCGAATGCATGTATAACCCTGCTAATTATATATATACATATTTACTCGAAATGTTCATGCATGTAGTGCTATGGTCAACTGTAACTCTCAGTGTTTTAATATGAAATTAATCTGTTATGCATGTTGCCATCCCATTATCTTTTGCTTAGTAATTTTTGTCCGTTAATTAGTGCAATCATTTTAATCCTCAACTTTGAATACAAAAAATGAAAAAACGAAAAACAAAATTTACTTTGTGTTTAGATATGAAAAATGTTTTTAATTTCCTATTTTAAAGCCAAAACGCACTAAAACATGGAAAAAAAGCACCACATTTAATACCAAACCTAAAGTCCTTCTGAGTTAGTTAGAGAATCTGCGATCTCATTGCATTCTCTGGGAGCATATTCGATTTTCACTATGGACATTGAAACGGTCGAGACAGTTGATCAAAAGTTTTAATCGATTTTTTTGTCAATTTTTTTTAACTGTTTTGATCGAATAAACTTAAATATTTTGATATTAATATATCAAATTAATTTTGATCTGTACGATTGGTTAATCGGTTAATCAACAATATTTATATAATTATTTTTTAAAATTTATTATATATTTAATTTACACTTAATATTTTTAGTTTATTATATTTTATATATATTATATTTATATTTAACATATTATTAGTATTAATATTAATTAATTCTTTAATCAGTTAAATCATTAAAATCATTTTAATTTAATCGATTCAAAATGATCAGTTAATCGATTTTACCCAATTAGTCAGCTTTGATAATATAACTTCAATGGAGGTATTAATTGAATGATATCTCCATGATTTGTCAGGATCTTTAACCCAGCTAATTGCCACAAACCAATAATTTGAACATTTTAAGTTTTGATGTGGAACAACTGTCCAAAGAATTAGGCCAATTGACTCAGCTACTGTGTTTAGATTTGAGTGTTTCTTACAGGAGGAGAGAGCATATTGCAATTTAAAATGGGTACCAGATCAACCGTAAGGAATTATAACGATTTGATTTCGATCTTTGTGAACAATATTCACCCAAATGTATTAAGAAGGGAGAAGAGACATATTACTAAATATCAGACGGAAAGAAAGGAAACAGATGAAAAGGGTGTTGACTTTCATTATGAAGTTGATGAACTTGATTTAAATTGGCTAAGTAGAAGAGCGGTAACTTTCATGGACTACAAAGGAAACATTCAAAGCATTCTAGAACAGATTATAAACGAAGGTGTACGTTTTCTCCATTTCAATTAGACACTTGGGTGGTAAAATGTGTATCTTCTCTTTTGACAGAAATGGTTGTCCATACGTGCGGTTCATTCCAATATTTAAAACGAAATTGAGTGTCTATAAAAATTGGTTGGTTTTTCTGGGAGCTTAGTCTCTGTCTCTGGTCTATATTCGTGTTCTGGCATTGCTTTTGCTCTTCAAGTATGGTGTTTGCATAGTCTTGGTTTTCTGTTTTTGTGTTTATGGGCGCTGTCCTGGAGCATGCATGGCTGCTATATGATTTAATAAAATAAGTATTTGATTCTAAAAAAAAGTTTTTCACATTTTCAATATAACTTGGAAAACATCTTTTCAACATAACTTGTGTTAATGTAATATATGGGCTTAGTCTCACATTGGTTGTATATAGCTTTGCCTCTCCTATTGACTTGTATAAATAGGATAATCCCACATTGGTTGTGTATAGCTTTGCCTCTCCTATTGGCTTGTATAAATAGGATAACTCATTTGTAAGTAAATCACACCATTCAATACAATTCTCCTCTTTGTATGGTCTCACTTTCTTTCTTAAATTCAACATGGTATCAGAGCCATAGTGGTTCTCGGTATATTAAGAGTTGAGTATGCTCTGTGATTGCCATTATTAGTTGATCCTTCACATTAGACTAACTTCTAGTATATCATTTTCATACCTGTTGGGTCATTACTATAGTCGGAGTCTCATTCTCCATCGACGTCATCTTCACCACCGCTCCTATTTCAAACACACCATTGCCACGTCAGCACCACTGCCCACATCAGCGCCACGCCACCCATTGACTGCCACATCATCAGTTGACCGCCACATCACCGGTTCTTGGAGGTACTTCTCTTTGATTGGTTCAGGCATTTTTAGACCGTTTTTTTTTTTTTGCAAAGTTGGACCGATTCCTGGGGTTTGTTTAATGTTCTGATTCTGCTTTCAGCGTCCATGGCTGAATTGGACTTACCCCGGGTTACTAGTATTATTCTGGATGAATCTAATTATGTTGTGTGGGCTCAAGAAATGTCTGGTTTCCTCCGTGGATGAAAATTGTGGCGGTACGTGACTGAAAATATCACTGAACCCAAGAAGAAGGATGACGAAGATGCTGACAAATATGTTGACCGTTTAGAGGACTGGGATAATAAAAATACCAGATTCTCACATGGTTTCGTGCCATTATTATCCCAGAAATCAAACTTCAATTTATTACAGCTAAAGAAGCTTTGGATCTTCTCCAACACCGCTACACCAGGGCAGATATCTCAAATCGGTATCATCTTCTTTCCACCCTTCATAGCTTGCGCCAAGAACCTGGACAAACTGTCAACAGTTTTCTATCTTAGATGACTGCCGTATGGAACCAGTTAGCTCTCTCTAAGACAACTTGGGAATGCATAAAAGACACTAATGTTCATGGAAAGTACAGAATTGAAACAGGGATTATGCAATTCCTGATGGGCTTGAGAAAGGAATTTGAACCTGTACGAGCTTCAATCCTACACATACCTCCCCTAAAAGATGTCCTTTTTGATCTACTCAGTGAGGAAACACGTCTTGCCACATTACAAGGATCTCATACAGATGTTGCTCTTGCAGCACTTGTTGCTCTTGCCACACCAACTGCCAAGGAAAACCCATACCTGAAGCCCTTATATTGCAGGTATTGTCATTCATAAGGGCATGAATTGCTCAAATGTCCTTCTCGCTTGTGTAAAGTTTGCAGAGAACTGGGTCACTATCTTGCAGACTGCCCTAAACTTTCATCTAGAAATCAGTCAAATAGGAACCAATATCGCTCTCGAGACTCATACAATCGGTTCTATTCCAAGCCAAAGAATACTGCTGCTGTAGCCACTGATGCTACACCAACTTCATCCAGCTCTCCACCTGATTGGAGTGGTTTCTGCACCGTTCTTACCGAGGCTCTAAATAAAACTGGTAACAATATAGCCATGTCAACTATACCAGGTACATCCCGATGGCATTTTGATTATGCATGTTGCAATCACATGACTTTTGATGCTTCTATATTTTCCTCTAAAATCCGTGATGAGCATGCACCTACTATTCACACTGCTAATGGATTAAATATGTTGGTCAGCCACACTGGACATGTTGATAGTTCTCATTTGTCTCTCCCTGACACATATTTGGTTCCTAATCTTACGCTTAACCTTATATATGTTGGACAACTATGTGATCTTGGACTTGATTTGCATTTTTCTTCTACTGGATGTCGTGTGCAGAACCCTTAGACGGGAAAACTCATTGGAACCGGCCGTAAAATTGGACGCCTCTTTGAGCTCACTCACCTCCAAGTCCCATCCTCACCATCACCAAACCAATCAGCCGCATCCATCCCAACACTCTCACCCGTGGAATTGTGGCACTCTCGGTTAGGTCACACTTCATTCAACCCTTTATGTTCTCTTATTTCTAGTGGTCAGTTAGTTTCATTTCAGCATGAGTCTTTTCATTGTATTCATTGTCAACTTACAAAACAATCAGCTTTACCTTTTAATGAGAGTTAGCCTATTTCCCTTGCACCTTTTGATTTAGTACATTATGATTTTAGGGGCCTTCTCCTTATGCATCAATGGGTGGTGCTCGCTATTTTGTTATATTTGTGGATGAGTTCGTTATACTTGGTTGTTTCTTATGAAAGTAGATCTGAACTCTTTCAAATATATTCTAATTTTTCTTCTATGGTTCAAACTCAATTCTCTCAGAATATCAAAATTTTTCGTTCAGATAATGCAATGGAATATAAAGACCATGCTTTTCTAAACCTACTTCACAAAAATGGCACGCTCTCCCACCGCTTGTTCCCTGGAACCTCCCAACAAATTGGACGAGCTAAACGTAAACATCGACATATTCTTGACACCGTTCGTGCTCTACTCGTTTCGTCATCATGTTCTGAACGTTTCTGGGGTGATGCTGCCTTAACCGCAGTGTACACAATCAATCGTGTCCCTTCTACTACAATCCAGAATCAGTCTCAATTCTAGTGCATTTTCGATAAACCTCCTGATTACTATGACCTCAGAGTCTTTGGCTGCGTTTGTTTTGTTCTCAAACCACATGAACACAACAAATTGCAACCAAGGGCTCATCTATGTTGTTCCATTGGATATGGTATTGAACATAAGGGGTATCGGTACTGGGATCCTATTTCTAAAACTCTTTGTATCTCTCGTCATGTCATTTTTTGGAAACATCAAATGTTATCTTCCTTACGGTCATGACATATCAACCATCACTAACTCCAGATTCTTTACTGATCTATCTATTAAGTTATTTCTTGAGAATCCAGTTTCAGGTACTGTTGAGTCCACCTCTGAATCACCAACTGATATCACCCCTTCTGTTCTGGAACCACCAGCTGATCCTACATCTCCAGAACCAGCTTCAGCTCCAGAATCATCAGCTGACCACACCTCTCCGACTCAATCAGTCGTGCTCGAGGATATTCCTATGTCTGATGAGTCTGCACCGACTCCCTCTGAGAGCCATCCTCCATACCATCTCCGCAGCCTACCAGGGTAACTCATCTCCCTTCTCATCTTACTGATTACCATTGTGATTATTATTGTTTTTCCACTATACTTCATCTGCATGAGCCTCAATCCTATAAGAAGGCTAGTACTAATCCTCTTTGGTAGAAAGTAATGGATGAAGAACTTCAGGCTCTAACTAAAACTCATAACTGGGATATTGTTGATCTGCCCCCTGGAAAAACTCCTATTGGGTGCAAATGAGTGTTTAAGATCAAAACACTTTCTGATGGCTCTGTTGAACGATGTAAAGTCCGACTTGTTGCTAAGGGATTTGCTTAGGAATATAGCATTGACTATAAAGAGACATTTGCTCCAGTGGCGAGGTTTACATCTGTCGCCACCATTCGAAAATGGACTTTGTTTTAAATGGATATCAAAAATGCATTTCTCAATGGGGATCTTCTTGAGGAAGTCTATATGCATACACCTCCCGGCTTGAATGCCCCTCGAAACAAAGTTTGTCGCCTTTGCCATGCCCTATATGGTTTGAAACAAGCTCCACATGCCTGGTTTGCCAAATTCAGCACTACCATTCATCAGTTTAGGTTCACACCGAGTGCTCATGATTCAGCTCTGTTTATCCGCCATACTACCAATGGTATTATCCTTCTTTTACTGTATGTGGATGATATGGTTATTACTGGAGATGATCTACATGGTATTTCTTAACTCAAAAAGTTTCTCAGTGGCCAATTTGAGATGAAAGATCTTGGCGTGCTCACCTATTTTCTTGGCCTTGAAGTCTCATCTAATTCTGATGGATTTTTTCTTTCTCAGGCCAAATATACCTCGGATCTCCTTTCCAAGGCTGGGATCACTGACTTAACCACTGCCACTACTCCTTTCGAGCCGAACGTCAGACTTACCCCACTCGATGGTTCACCTCTTCAGGATGCCACTCTATATCACCAACTGGTTGGAAGTCTTGTATATCTTACTGTCACTCGCCCTGACATTGTCTATGCCGTTCATCAGGTAAGCCGGTTCTTGTCCGCTCCTCAGACCACCCATTACTCGGCTGCTATTCGCATTCTTCGGTATGTCAAGGGTACTTTATTTCATGGGCTTTATTTCTCAGCACAGTCTGCCTCTTTCTTACAAGCTTACTCTGATACCGATTGGCCGGATACCCCACCGACAGACGTTCAACCACTGGTTATTGTTTCTTTTTGGGAAATTCTCTCATTTTCTGGCGTAGTAAGAAACAAACTATGGTTGCTCGCTCCAGTACTGAAGCTGAATATCGTGCTATGGCTGATGCAACTCAAGAACTTCTCTAGCTTCGATGGCTACTCGCTGACATGGGTATCTCTTCTCCTGCTGCCACTATCCTACACTGTGACAACAGGAGTGCTATTTAGATCGCTCACAATGATGTCTTCCACGAGTGTACAAAACACATCAAGAATGATTGCCATTTTATCCGTGATCACATTCTCCATAATACGGTTTGTCTACAATCCGTCAGTTCAGCCGATCAGACAGCTGACATTTTCACTAAGGCTCATCCACCCAAACGCTTTTACTCTCTGGTTTCCAAACTCAAGTTCACTTCCCACTTACCGCATTGAGTTTGAGGGGGCATGCTAATGTATTATATGGGCTTAGTCCCACATTGGTTGTGTATAGCTTTACCTCTCCTATTGGCTTGTATCAATAGGATAGCTCATTTGTAAGTAAATCACACCATTCAATACAATTATCCTCTTTGTATTGTCTCACTTCCTCTCTTAAATTCAACAACTTGGAAAGCAATTTTTTTTTATTCTCATCATTTTCAATATTATGTTGAAAAGCGAAATGTTTTTCAAATTATGTTAAGGAAAATCAAAATAAAAATTTTACATGACTAAATGCACCTTTAATAGCTTACCATAGCTCACATAAAGACATTATTACACACATGAATCCAAAAAAAAAAAAAAATTTGAGTATATATTTTGAAGTTATCGCGTGTTATTAGTTTAATATATAATTATCTCACTTTCTTTTGTTCGTGTGTGCTTTTTAAAATAAGTTTTAATAAAAATAAAACAAAACAGAAAAAGATAAAGAGATTAATCCCCATAAAGCTAAAATATATATACAGAATTCTATGGTTTCAAAAGTTCGATTCCTTTTTGTATTAAAATTAGCAAATAGATCGTCTTGATCGATTTTTTTTGTCGGAATAAATTAACTCTGACTACTGCATGTATATTAGCTCCTAATTCAATTTTCATTAAAAAAAATTCCACAACTTTCCTTTAATTTCCACATTTACATATAGGGTATAATTTGCTCAATTTTTTAATTATTTTAAATTAGGTTATATATACAAATAATCTTTCCCCATATTTAATATTGATGACTCTGTTTCCATGCTGGGCACAAGATATTTTAATGGTCATGCATGAAAGGGCTTTCTTTTTCTAAGAGTTACCTCGTCACTAGTTTTCAAAAGTTTAGGCCACTAAATTATACAGCAATAGGAAAAAAAAGTACAAGATTAATTTTTCGAACCAAACCGCACAAAAAGTAATATATGAAAATTATCAGTGAGCTTTCACATAATTATTAAAAGAGCTTCTTCGGATTAGATATTGAGTTAATATTCTATTTTTACAGTCAATACTGAATCCTAAACAAAAGCAAAACTGGAGAAGACTACACACCTTTTGTGGAAAAGCAAACAAGAATTAGGTTAGGTGTGACCATCATGTATTCTACGTATATGCATGTTCGTCCACATTGCACATATGGCTAATTCAATGAAGGCTAGTTGTAATTCAATGAAGGCCACTTCTTCACCTAAAGGAGCTAAACAAACCCAAGACACGTTCCTACCTTTGACACTTTCCTTAGTGAATTAGGTAGCTTCTGATTTGCTTTGTACTTTTTTTTAATCATGATCAGTGTCGGCTAACTAAACTTTATTCCATTATTATTATTATTATTAATAAAATAATTATTATAATTCGTAATTATAATATTAATTATTATTATCAATATTATTTTTTATATGATAAAATAATATGTTAACAAGTATCTTTTTACTTATAAGCATGCCAAACATATTGACCATATATTCTCCATTAGAAAATTAAACCTGTAAAGAAACTCCAAGAGAAGAACAATCCAATTAGAATCACAAAAAAGAAATAAGAACAATTGAAAATGTGGAGAAGATAAATAGCAATCGAGAAAATCAACGTGAGTTGAAGATAAGAGAGATAAGGAGAATAGGAAAGTTAATTCTGAGTGGGATAGTGAGAGAGAAAAACATGAGAGAAATATGTGAGGAGTTGGAGTCAATTGAGTTACACATATAACCTTATTTAAATATTTGATTTATATATATTTAAGTAGAGATTTATGATACATTTTGAGGGGTGGATATCAAATGAGGGTTTTGGCTTTAATAATAATAATAATAATAATAACATCTCAACACATGCTACGCGTGTGTTGATATGCTGATTTGAGGAGTTGAGTCAATTGAGTTACACATATAACCTTATTTAAATATTTGATTTATATATTTAAGTAAGGGTTTATGAAACATTTTGAGAAGTAGACACCAAATGAGAGGTTTGGTTTTAATAATAATAATAATATATCAACACACGTTACGCGCGTGTTGAACTGCTGATGGGAGGAGTTTAAGTCAATTGAATTACACATATAACTTTATTTAAATATTTGATTTATATATTTAAGCAGGGGTTTATGAGACATTTTGAGAGGTTGACACCAAATGAGGGTTTTGACTTTATTATATATATATATATATATATAAGTATCTCAACACACGCATGTGATAACACAATATTCTAACAATCATCTTCTTACCTATAAGCATGCCAAGTATAATGATCACATATTTTCCATTAGAAAACTGAATCTACAAAGAAACCGCAATAGAAGAACAATTCGGTTAAAATCACAAAAGAGAAATAAGAATAATTAAAAATGTGGAGAAGATAAAGATGAACGGTTAAAATAAACATGAGTTGTAGTCAATTGAATTATAAATACAACCTTATTTAAATATTTGATTTATATATTTAAGTATATATATTTTGGATATTTTCTGGGGTAAACACCAAATGAGGGTTTTGACTTTATTAATAGTATAGATGTATATATAAGTGTGTGTGTGTGTATATGTATATGTGTGTGTATATATATATATATATATATCATTAATATAATAATAAGATTATTATCAGTATTATTAATATATTAATAATAATAATAATAATAATAATTATTATTATTATTATTATTATCATTATTGTAATTATTATTATTACTATTTAATTATTTTATTATCATCATCATCAAAAGTATTATTATATTTGCTATCATTATATTAATAATTATTATTATAACTATTATAAAACTATTTTTTATTATTAAAATAAAATTTTATAATATTAATAAATAATAACTATTATTAAATTACTATTTTTATAATTATAATTATAATAATAGTTTAATTATTTTTATTATCATAATTATAATTATAATAATTATAACAGTAATTAATAATAATTATATTTATAAAAATAATATTAATATGTGTATTAATCACGTAACTTTGTGGCCATCTAAAAAAATTATGTAACTCTGTGGCTAGTCGAGGCTTATCTGGTATGGACTTTGGTGCTCGCTGTTCGTTGAAGCATTCTATTGTATGATATCTACTAATGTGGCCACTGTAGCTACTGACTCAACAATTACTATCTCCATATTTGTGCAGGACAGTATTCTAAAATTCTATGGCATTAAGAACATGGAAGCTTAAACACTACACCCAAACTGGAACATTCTTTGAATGCAGAATTTGGAGTTACAGCCTAGAATGCAGAACTTGTCCCATTCACTATCATGGGTAAACGTGGAACCTAAGATGACCTTATCTACGGAGAGTTGTAAGACTGAGATGCAGGCAGACAAGCTGTTGAGACAAATATGTAAGAGCCACTGTGAGCATCCATGGAACATTTAATATTTTGCTCCTGTCAACCTTTCCAATGGCTACTACAGTTTCATCAATTACCTTCAAGAAAGGCGTGAACTTGCGGGGGAGCAAGGAAGGGAGGCCATTTTGATGCAGGATCTTGACGTTCAGCACTAAGTTGATAGAAACTAAGAAGAGATCGAAATTGTTTAAACGTAAGCAATCACATTTAGGAGAGAAGACAATCACACCCTCAAAGCAAGCTTAAGTTGCTGGAAATAAGTTTATCTTATTCTATGTAGAAGTTGCAGATTACATAGCACATTTATATTAGAGGCTGCTGGTAGCTCCTTATACCTATTGGAATTATTGGACATCCAAACAAAAGGAAAGGAAAATTATATATCAAATCTGGCAACTATGACCACACATAAAGACTCAAAACTACCTCTACAGCCCATGTCCAGTAAATCTGGAATGACCAAACTACCTTAGACTCTAAAACGTTAAGAAAACTCTATTAATATTAACCATCAGTTTCCAACCCCATAGAAAACAAATTTTAAGACTACACATTGCACACAAAAATGAATTTGCCGTTGTTAGGCTTTCTGTACGGTATTCTCTCATTTTTGGCACTTTTCTTTTCTTGTTTGCTTGTTTTATTAGGAAATTATAATATTTGAAACGGAACCCAGAATTCAACTTATAGAAGACGTGAATTCAGGTCTACTTGTTTGTATATTTTCTCAATGAGGGAAAAGTTGCTGCCGAAGCCCACTCGGTCTGGCATGCAATATCAAGTCCAAAGAATTTACGGATTGAATTGAAAGTCTACCAAATGCCAGTAGATTACAGAAATATGTTGATAGAGTAAAAGGCCCAATTAATTAAACTTTAATTACTTTTTCAAAATTTGGGATGCTTTTTTCATTCATGCATGTAATTCCTTGATCGAGTCATTAATCCTTCAATTATCGAAGAAGAGTGAAATCTACCATGCTGAGACAACTTTTAATTGTTGCAAGTCATAAACCGAAGCATATACCTAACACGATCCATTATCTCATGTTATATTATTCATTTTTTCGTCCCAATTAAAAATTATTTATCTCATTTTATATCAATTGACAATTGGTAGAGCTGTAACAAGAAATTATGAAGCTGATCTGGTTTCTATTTGGCATTACATGTTTAGGAAATAATGTGAATGGACATAGCCTACCAACCAGTCGGTAGACATCCATTATCAGAATGCTATCTGATCGATTAGGTAAAACCAGAAGGTCATAAAAGATTTCATGCACTTATATATATATATATTAACTTCAATGATTAAAATTTAAAAATAATGTTATATTAACGATAATTATAACTATGAATATGATATTTACATTTTAATAATAACCTCGTAATTTAATTATATGCTTGGACCATGGTTGTACGTGCTTATAAATGCATGGATTTAACCCGGTGACCATGGCATCGTGAAGGTTAATGAAGACTGGTCAAGATTGTAGGGTTTGTAGCCTGTACTTGTTACACCTAATTGCATCATCGTGCTATTATTTTCGCGTCGGTGAATTGTTTTTATGACTAATTATTCCTTTTTTTAAACTGTGGGCTAAAGTTGAATTAGGAGACAGTGATTTAACAAACTTATCATTGCCATTTCATATATACTTTTATTTAATTTATGTGCATCTTAGTTGTAGATAGTGAAGATTGACTGAATCATGTGTAATTTCGTTAGAAGCTGGTCCATCATCATCATTATTATTATTTATCATGATCTTTAGAATTTGAAGCAAGACAAAATTATGTCTTTATCGATTTAGTAACATATTTCAATCGAAGGTGACATATTTGACTCTTTGATCTTGTCAGGCAAAATAAAAATTTATATTAGCATCAATCACTCTACAATTTAGCTCGAATTTGGTCTCACTTCGCACCAACCACCATATCATGCAAATTTGTTTTTTTTTTTTTAACTTTATGCAATTTGGGAATTTGCCCTCACAAAAATAGGTGTGATAAAAATTACTTTAGATTCATTGCGTGATTTGAGACCTAACGCTCTATGTGGGATAACTTAGCTACTTGTTAATCCATTTTGTCAGAAAAAAACAAGGGGAGTATTTTTCTAAGCCCGCAATCTTAATTAGGTGAAGTTAATTAGCTAATTTGCATAAGGTAAAATTTGTACACGTATCTCTCTAGCATTTATTTTGAAAGAAATTAGCTAGAGAGAAGTTCAACCAAAATTACATATAAGTATCGATTCAAGGTTTAAGAAATTGAGTATTTTTTTTTTAAAGTTGATGTGTATTTTAAATCTCTCTCTCTCTCTCTCTCTCTCTCTCTCTCTCTCTCACACACACACACACACACACATGCGCGCACACACACACACACACACACACACACACACACACACACACATATATATATATATGTATATGTTATTATCTCTCCCCATGTATGCTTGTGTGTTTCTTTAATAAAATCTAAAAAAAACATATATATAAAAAGAAAAAAAATCATATTGATGATTGTTATCCCACATTAATATAATGCTTTTAAGAAAGGTTACATATAAATATTATTTTACGATTTTAAAAATTGAATATTTTTTAAGAGTTAGCGTATAAATATTGTCAGTTTTGGAGTATGTAATTATCTCTGTTTCGTCTATCATAATGTTTTTTTTTTTTTTCAAAAAAAATCTATTATCCTTGATTTTATAAGTGTATTTTAAATTTATCCCATTGTGGCAAACGTATGTCTTATCGATTTAGTAACATATTTCAATTGAAGGTGACATATTTGACTCTTTGATCTTTTCAAACAAAATAAAAGTTTCTATCAGCATCAATCACTCTACACATCTTGTAGAATTAATTTAGCGTGAATTTGGACCTAGTTCACATGCCAACCACCATACCATGCAAATTTTATTTTTTTTAATTTTCTTAACACTCGGAATTTTGCATCCACAAATGTAAGTGAAATAAAAATGAAGACTACTTTAGATTCATTTTGTATATTGAGACCTAATGCTTTTTGATGGGTATGTGGAATACCCTAGCTCCATGCTTATCCATTTTGTCAACATGATAAGGGAGGATGCTAAGCTCGCAAACTTAATTAGGTGAAGTTAATTAACTAGTTTGCTAAAAGTAAGATTTGTATATAAATCTCTCTAGCATTTCTTTCGAAATTACCAAAAGAAATTTAGTCAAAGTTTGGTACCGAACTAATGTAGGATAACTATGCTCTGATATCAAACTAATGTAGAACAAGATTACATTATCACAAAATGAAACTGTGAAAGTTTGGTAGAAAAGAGAATGGGAATGTTGATGAGGTTGAATAACATAATGGGATCATCCACAGAAAATGCTAGCCAATGTTACTTTTGGGATGATTAGCCTTATGTATACCAAGATCTTTTCCACCTTATGTGGGGGGTGGGGAGCGGGTGGGGTGAGAGTAGAATTAAAGTGATCATGTGTGCAAACATGAATATGATAGTGCATGGTATAAATTGTGAAATTTTATTAAGTGTCACATTTAAATCTCTTTATGTAAATGATATACCTCAGATATTGGATTTCACTTTTCTTTTTCCTCATCTCTTTTTCTTTTTTAGGTGGGTTTAGAGAGGAAGAAAAAGGTATTGTGTGCGTGTGTTTAATTTTGAATAGTTTTGTTGTGTCCACTTTTTGAAGTGCCCATTTCTTTAACCTGGTCCCATGGAGCTCCACCGAGTCATTTATTGATGGTTATTGTAGAATAAACGATTCCTCCTTGGTTAAATCTGACAGTTTCCAGTGTTGCATTTGTGTGCTTTCTGTATCAGCTACTCCTATCTATATGCCATTATTGCTTTATGACATTATAATGTCCCTTGAAGCCATATTAAAGCTTCATATGAATAATTGTATTCTCTTTGTTTACATTGATACATTCTGTTTAAATTAAGAAAGAAAAAAAAATGGAGAACTCAATCTAAATTTTAGAAGTGAAAAACATAAAGCTTTATGCTTTGTTAAGTTCATTTTCCTTTCTTTTTTTTTTACATTAAATAGTAATTGACTAGGTGCCCCTTGATTCAATGATTTCCATATAAAGTTGTTGCAGGCAAAGAATTATACCGCAAAGTAGTGTTTTTCTCAAGATGGTTGCTTTATTCGGTGAGCCAAAACTTTGGAGAATATGGCAGTTGTTGGAGCCAAAAGTCTATTAGTCCAAGAAAATCTGGATTAGTATTTCATTGGTAATAACTGGTGTTAAAATCTTAGTATTTGCTTTGGGCTTGTATCACACCACTGAATTATGAAGATGATATGCATCAAAATCAATAATTCTATTTCTTGGGCTTCTTATGGGCGTTCTTCTAAAGGCCCCCAGATATATTTATCTAATCATTAAACATAATTTTGAATAATTTTGTTGGTTAATCCAATATCTAAGGTATATCTTGGTGTATTTTTAATTTATAAAAAAACTTTGTTATCCTGGTAATGATGAGTACGATTATAAGTATGCAGTCCATTTAGGATGATGCATTAAAAGCATCTAAAAGTATTGTTTGTTTGGTTGATTTTTGGGTTGTATGCAGTCCATTTATACACTGATCTTTCATTGGTTTGAACACTGAAGGCTATTGTATTAAAAAAATGATTGTTAATTAGAAAATAGTTCTTTATATTAATGTTGAGGCCATTCCATAATTTTCCTTGTATTGTTTGGAAGTGGTGATTACGTACTTTATCTAGTGCTGTACAGGGGGGGGGGGTCGTTATATTATCTGCTCAAATCTTTATTATCTTGGTGTATTTTTAATTTATAAAAAAACTTTGTTATACTGGTAATGATGAGTATGATTATTAGTATGCAATCCATTTAGGATGATGCACTAAAAGCATCTAAAAGCATTGTGGTTAAGTATGGTTCTCCATTGTTTCATTTATATCAGACACATTTTTTTCTTATTTTTTAGTACTATTGCTTGAAATAAATTGTAGTTTTTTTGGTTGGTTTAACTTATCATTACCAATGAACCAAGCAATTCCCAAAGAGCACAAGGCTAAATGATTGTAGATCTTTAGATTAGGGTTTTGTTATATGATCTGCTCAAATCTTTATTATCTTGGTTACAAGAGCACAAGGCCAAACCAAGAATTAATTAGACCATTATATATATTCATGGTGCTTTATTATTACCCGATTTTTCTTTATCCCATATTAATTCTCTGATCAACTTAGTACAATATGTACATTTTAACATTATTGGTCCGATCTGTTGATAAGTGCTTAAATAGTCATATTTAAGCCCCTTAATTTACGCTTGTTAGGCTCTTTATTTATCTATTTTAGTAGATTCTATTTCATTTTCATGTTTTATGTGTTTTTAACAGGGCTTGGGCAAAAAGATGACATTTTGGAGCTCTAAGGAGTAAAAAAAAGTAAAGTTCTGTAATCCAGCAAGGTGCACTTGAGTGCACCTCCCTTGTGATCGAGCGCACTAGCACATAAGCGCACTTGTAGAAGGCTCGAGCGCAACCCGTATACGCTCGAGTACAAACACTCCAGAGGTGGCAGAGCCAGATATGGAAAGAAGTCTCCGGATCTCAAATAGGAAATTAGGATTTTGGGGCACCTTTAGAGCCCTATATATAGCCCTGTAAAACACAGAAACCATATATTTCGTTTTAGACTTGAAGTTGCAAGCTTAGGAGAGGAATTGATGACTCGTCTCCCGAGTCTTCTTCGGGTTTTATTTTTCTGTTTTTGTTTCATTATGGTTATGATGTTTAGTTTAACGAGCATGTGTAACTAAACTCTTATAGGGCTCGACTGATGCCCTAGTTATGCTTTTCCACATATTTATTCATTGATTACCTTTGCCTATAGCTATGTTAGAATGTTTAACTTGATTAATACGTGTTTGTATTTAAATTCCTTGTATGTGTGTGTCTGATCAACGTATTAATGTGGTATGGATTAGTTAGTTAAATCAATTTGGATGACCGAGTCCTGGGTTCAACAATAGTAACAAGAGATATCCATACTGGATTCTCGGGTTAATCAATATGGAAAACTGAGAGCGGATCAAGCCCTAGGTCCCGTGTGGTTGTCGATCTCCACAGTCCTTATGCTCTCTTAAGGAACAACTTAGTATACGCCCATGCTGAATCCCTTAAGAGAGAAAAGAGTTAGAGTATACACTATGCCTAACTCGTTGCATAGGGAGATCAATACCCTAAGGTGTGGACCAAACTCTTAGGTTGGCAACCATTAAATATTCGTAATAAGGCTAGAGCATTGGTACCTTACTTAGTGGGAAAGTATAATTAGTGGTGGATATTGTAGTCCTATGTTCTCATTATTATTAACTCACACTCAACAGTTATTTCTCTTTTTACTTTGAAGAAACTAATTCTAAATCGAAATTGACCAATCCCTGTGGAAATGATCTCGCACTTGCACACTATACTACCATTGACCTTGTGCACTTGCAAGTAAAACAAGTATGATTATTTGCATATTTATTTAGGTAGATAATCACATAACAAGTTTTTGGCGCCGTTGCCGGGGATTGCACTTAAATTTCTTTTTAGTATTATTTTAATCATTGTTATTTCTTTTTCATGCTATTCTATTCTTATCTCAAGAAATTTTTAAGTTTCTGTCTTTATCTTATTTTTGTTTCATTAAAACCCTAATCAAATTCTTTTTGTTTTCTGTTTCAGGCACTCCAGGAGAGCTTTCTGTGCCACTTGCGATTTTGCGCACCCCCCTGTGCGATTGAGCGTAATTGAGGCAGAGAGTTACCCGAGCAGTAGTGTTTGACTGCTGCACTTACGTGACTGCCACCGATTCATGCACGGGAGTCGATCCAAGCATCCGACATTCTTTCCCTTTGATACCGAGCTTGAGTGGACTATCCGATAAAGGCTTAGAGACAACTCTAAAGAGGCAGAAGAAGGATTTGAGGAAGAAACATCAATGGCAAATCAGCTAGAAAAACAGCAACCACCTGAGCGAAGACCGATGAAGCAATCCTCATCCCAAGGAACATCGACCAGTCATCGTGTATTGCATATCAACCAGAGGCGAAAGGAAATTATTACATATCTCTGCAGATACTCAGTGCACTTACTCACTTTAGGGGTACACCTAATGAGGATCCACATTTGCACCTTCGAGAGTTCTTTGATTTTTGCAAATTCCAGCATATCCAAGGCCTAGACCAAGAAAGAATCAGGTTAATTCTTTTCCCTTTTTTCTTAAAAGATAATGCTAAACTGTGGTACAATTCATTCCCTGCAGTTTCTATCCACACTTGGGAAGAGTTGGCCAGCAAGTTCCTAAGAAAGTTCTTCCCAGCTCAAAAGACGAGACAAATGAGGAAGGAGATTCAATCTTTCCAACAGAGGGATGAAGACCTTTTCTTTGAAGCATGGGGACACTTTAATGAGCTGCTTCATAAATATCTACATCACAACCTACCTCAAGATGAGCTGGTATTAGCCTTTTACGAAGGTTTAAATGACATGAATAAAGCTATTGCTGATTCAGGTTGTGGAGGTGTGCTGATGGAGAAAAGCAGTGAATAAGCCATGGAACTGTTTGAGGCATTGAGTGAGCACACCCAAAAATTCTCATCCAGAGGGAGACAAGGAGTAAAGAGCAAGGGCATGTATGAAGTTAACTTAATTGGTGGAATTCCAACTCAGATAGCTGCTATGGAGTGGAAGCTAGATATGCTTATAAAAGCCATGACTGCTCAGAACGCCTCACCGAGTCCACAAGCCACACAATGCTAGGTATGTGTTTTATGTTCTCAATTTGATCACACTACTGAAACTTGTCATTTATATTCATCTACAGATCCCGAGTAAGTGAACTATGTGGGACCAAATAGTGCAAATGCAAATACCTACAATCTTGGATGGCGAAACCACCCAACCTCTCATGTAGCAACAACCAAAATGCCCTGAACCTTCAAGGGCAACAAAGGAACTTCTACCAAGCAGCCCAACCAGTTCAAGAGTCAAAGACAAGTGACCTAGAGAGTATGGTAAGACAACTGATAACGTCACAAGAACAATTTATGGCAGATGGAAGGAAAATTCAAACTGAGCAAAGACGAACAATTGCAAAGCACGAGCAAACAATCCAAAGACTAGAAGTTCAATTAGGGCAAATGGCTAAAGAGTTAAGTGCAAGGAAGCAAGGTGAGTTTCCTGCCTAACCAATACCTAATCCGAGAAGATATCAGCAACTAAATGTCGTGACAACTCTCAGAAATGGTAAGGTCATAGGAGTTAATGAGCCAGTACAAGCATCTCCTGCTAAGCCATCCACATCTAAGGTAAGTGAAATAGAGAAGTGGAATGCACTACCCTTCCCTCAAAGGTTAGTAAAGTCAAAGAAAGATAAATTGTTTGATATTTTTGAAACTTTGAGAAAAGTAGAAATTAACATTCCCTTATTAGATGCAATTAAACAAATTCCTGCTTATGCTAAATTTTTAAAAGATTGTTGTACTAATAAAAGAAAGTTTCAAGAGCATGAAACAGTGGCTCTAACTGAAGAGGTAAGTGCGGTATTATTAAGAAAACTACCACCAAAGCTACAAGATCTGGGTAGTTTTACCACTCCCTGTAGGATAATTGACCAGTTTTTTTAGTGTGCACTACTGGATTTAGGATCAAGTGTCAGTTTGCTACCATACACAGTAGTTGAAAAGCTAGGTTTGGGGGAGCTTCAACCAACCTCCATCACTTTGCAATTGGTAGATAGAAGCATCAAAAGACCTAGAGGTATACTTGAGGATGTCTTGGTAAAGGTATGTGAGTTTATTTTGCCTGCTAACTTCATTGTGTTAGATATTGAAGAATACCCTATGCCATTACCTTTGCCCATCATCTTAGGAAGACCCTTTATGAGAACTGTTGATACAATAATTAATGTGAAAAAGAGTATTGTAAGTATGACAGTAAATGGTAAGACAATAGAATTTAAGATATTTGATGCGTTGAAATTACCCCAAGAAGATAATGATGATGAATCTTTTAATGAATGTATGATGCAAAGTGTTGTCGAGAAAATTTTTCAGGTCCATCACACTGATCCATTGAAGGCCACCCTCACCCACAGCTTCACAAGTTCGGATGTGATTCCTAAACCAGAATCTGAAAATATTACAGATGACATCATTGAAGCTCTGCACCCTCTTGAAGCCTCTCCAAAGCATCCAAGTAAGTTCACTGATCCGTTTGAAACTTTTGAGCGTACTAATACTACTTTTCTCTCATCTATTGTCCAGGCACCAAACTTGGAATTGCTGTAGTTGCCTGCAAGAAATCAGACATTCACGGTACATGGACACAAAGTCACACCAAACTCAGAAATTATAGTGCAACCAAGAGATGAAGATTTAGCACCCCAGACTGTCTAGTATGCAGTAGCAACAAGAGCACCTAAGCTATATACAGTGGACTTAAGTACTCCCTGCCAAAAGATTAAACACTGAAGTTGCTATAGAGAGTGGTTGAGCCGTTCAAACTTTGATAAACGTGTAGCTCAAGCGCTTCTATTGAGGTCAGTGGCACTAAGGCCCCTAAGTACGCATTATCTGCCACAAGTGCGATCGAGTGCACTTCGCAGTGCGATCGAGTGCACATTTGACAGCAACTTGCCATGATGCCTAAACTGTTAACCTCTACCCCCGGTGCCCAGTACCTCTTCGACGGCACCACCCGATGATCAACAGTAAGAGAATACCCCGTCTGGCAGAAGACGTAAAACTTAACGCTCATGGGAGGCACTCCAAAGCATATCCTTTTCATTATAGTATTTTTCTTTTATTTATGTTTATATTTACATGTTTATCCACATTTCTTGTTTTCTGGCACAATGTTTATTTTTCTTTGTCAGGAACTTAGTGCATGCATCCAATTCAAGTTTGGGGGTGTGTTACGAGCAATGCAAGCAATCTAGTTCTCCATCTCTCAGGTCAGATCTTTCCATGCTACACACACATTGGGGCAATGTGTATATTAAGTTTGGGGGTAGTGGGAGACACACACTTGAACGCATGCACACACTAGGTTCCGGTTTTTTTTTTTTTATAGAAAAGATAAATGCAGGTTCATTTTGTGATAAAATTTTTGGTTGATTTAAAAATATGATAAAACTTCATTAGTAAGCTTAAAGTCTAGAACACATAGTCTTTTAAATAGGAATTTTAAAAGTTTAGTTATCTACCTCAAGGCACTTAAGAATTCACGAGTTTGATCCCAATTTAACAAGAGCACATTAGCACGCATTTTTGTGGGGTATGACATATAATTCTTATGTATATGTTTCCATAACCTATCTACAAGTGGATAACTTGTTAAAAGAACACTTTGGCATAAGAAAAATAAAGAAAAATGTCCATCATACAAAAAAAAAGAAAAAGAATAAAAAGCTTCTAATGATTATTAAAAAACTTTTCACTGAGTAACTGGACGTCTTGCCTCAATAAACAGTGAGTGTTCATGTCAAAAGGTGGGAATTAAGCATTTAATGATCATAATAAAAATTTTCACTGAGTAACTGGGCCTCTTGCCTCAGTAAGCAGTGAGTGTTCACGTCAAAATATGAAAATTTCACTTAGAAGCATTAAGACCTGTTAATTTCGTAGCCTTTTTGACTCGAGTTAGTAAGTCCTTAGGGGTATCTTTACACCTAATACCCTAAAACCATATGGTTTGGGAGTCATTGGCTAAACACTCGTTACAAGGGTCAATTAGAAAGCTTAATAGAACTCAACATAGCAAAAATCTCATGATAAAAGAAAAAGAAAAGAAGCAAGCATTATACCATTTTTGTTCTTTTTGATAAGAAATTCAATGAAGGTTTGGGCACAAAAACACTATACATTAAAATTATTTGGAAGCCCCATCTTATATGTGCTAACTCATCACACACAAATCAAACTTGCGATGACTTAAACCACCCTTAGGTAAGTAACATGAGCTTTTAAAGACCCTTATTCAATACAAAAATGTGTTTTTATTATAAGCTTACTCATGAACGGTCATCATGATTTTACGTGCAACCCAAATTTTCGGATATCATGAAAAATGCATTTATCTTTAAATTTGTTTTGATATAGTCTTTTCGTTTTGTATTGCTAAGGGACTAGCAATATGTAAGTTTGGGGGTGTGATAAGTGCTTAAATAATCATATTTAAGCAACTTAATTTACACTTGTTAAGCTCTTTATTTATCTATTTTAGTAGATTCTATTTCATTTTCGTGTTTTATGTGTTTTTCACAAGACTTGGGCAAAAAGATGACATTTTGGAGCTCTAAGGAGTAAAAAAAGGTAAAGTTCTGTAATCTAGTTGAGCGCACCTCCCTTGTGATCGAGCGCACTAGCACATGAGTGCACTTGTAGAAGGCTTAAGCGCATACATGCGCTCGAGCGCAGCTCGTATACTCTCGAGCCCAAACACTCCAGAGGCGGCAGAGCCAGATATGGAAAGAAGTTTTCGGATCTCAAATAGGAAATTAGGATTTCAGGGCACCCTTAGAGCCCTATATATAGCCCTGTAAAACATAAAAACCATACCTTTCGTTTTAGACTTGAAGTTGCAAGCTTAGGAGAGGAATTGACGACTCGTCTCCCGAGTCTTCTTCGGGTTTTATTTTTTGTTTTTCTTTCATCATGGTTATGATGTTTTGTTTAACGAGCATGTGTAACTAAACTCTTATAGGGCTCGATTGAAGCCCTAGTTATGCTTTTCCACATATTTATTCATTGATTACCTTTGTCTATAGCCATGTTAGAATGTTTAACTTGATTAATACTTGTTTGTATTTAAATTGATCATATGTGTGTGTCTGATCAACGTATACATGTGGTATGGATTAGTTAGTTGAATCAATTTGGATGACCGAGTCTTGGGTTCAACAATAGTAACAAGAGATATCCACACCGAATTCTCAGGTTAATCAACATGGGAAACCAAGAGCGGACCAATCCCTAGGTCCCGTGTGGTTACCGATCTCCACAGCCCTTATGCTCTCTTAAGGAACAACTCAGTATACACCCATGCTGAATCCCTTAAGAGAGAAAATAGTTAGAGTATACACCATGTCTAACTTGTTGCATAGGGAGATCAATACCCTAAGGTGTGGACCAAGCCCTTAGGTTGACAACCATTAAATATTTGTAATAAGACTAGAGCATTGACACCTTACTTAGTGGGAAAGTATAATTAGTGGTGGATATCGTAGTTCTATTTTCTCATTAGTATCAACTCACACTCAACAGTTATTTCTCTTTTTTGCTTTGAAGAAACTAATTCTAAATCGAAATTGACAAATCCCTGTGGAAATAATCTCGTACTTGCACACTATGCTACCATTGACCTTGTGCATTTGCAAGTAAAATAAGTACGATTATTTGCATATTTATTTAGGTAGATAATCGCACAACATCTATCTATAAAGATTAGCTGGAATTCATCCCAAACAGGCCACCACTTTTATTCTTTTATGGATAATAATTAAAGTATGTTGTTGCATCATATGAATGATCTGTGTGTGTCTATATATTCATATGATGCAACAACATACTTTAATTATTGTCTCATCCTTCCTCCTTAATGTCGACAACTAATCTTCCATCTTTTGTTTGGTGTAAAATGTTATTACTTTATTTATCATTCAAGCAATATGGAGCATCAGTACTCCTTATTCTTTTGGATTTAGATGTATATAATATTAAATATACAATAAATAGTTTTTTTTTTTATAAAAAAGAGAACTAATAATGTTTTCACGTAATGTAGTTACATGAATAGTTTGTCTTTTTATTGGGATACTTTGTATATAATATTAAATATAGTTTTAACTCAATTTTTTTGTTATCAATTTAAGTTCATCCACTTAACAATCAAATATAAGTTTGTGATTATACCTTCTTTTGCCAAAAATATTTCAATTCTTATTTTCTTAACATTGTTTTAGGAAAGTTGTCATCTTAAAATGGATAAAATTTGGATAGATAAACCGAGGTCGAGTAAAGCCCATATGGATGGTGTTGCAAACTTCATTATATTTGCGTGTCAGAAAGCTTGTGGTCGTGGTAGTATTGTTTGTCCATGTAGGAGATATGGTAATTGTTATTCATTCGAACCAGAAATTGTTCAGGAGCATCTATTGTATAATGGGTTTAGTCAAGGTTACACCAAGTAGGTTTTTCATGGGGAGAAAGTCTCTCGTATAGACCACACTTACACTAGTTTACAACCCACTAGTGTTCTAGTTGGCTTCATGGGACGAGGTGACGTGTCCGTGGTGCCTTCGAGGTAACTTGTGAAAACCTAAACAATGACCCGTTAAGTTTAGGAATCGAAGTGGGATCTTCAAATGAGCACGGTGAAGAGCAAAAAGGCTTATGGTGGGTTTGAGTTCAATAATTATGGTGATCCTTCACACGTCGAACACCCATTTAGTTCTGCTATTGATGAGACGACTCAATATCGTAATTTGATGAAAGATTATGATAACGAACTTTATCCGCGTTGTCAGAATTTCACAAAGTTAAGTTTTATGTTATATCTACTACATCTCAAATATTTGAATGGGTGGTCTGGTAAATCTCTAACTATGTTTATTGAGTTTATCAACATGGCATTTTCGATGTGTGCTCCATTGCCATCAAATTATTATGGAGCTATGAAGATTATTAAAGGATTAGGTCTAGCCTATGAGAAGATTCAATTTTTTCCTAATGACTACACACTGTATTGGGGTGAGCATGTGAATGATGAATTTTGTCATGCGTGTGGTGTGCCACAGTGGGTTAAAAACAATGCTGATGATGAGGATCCGTTGAATGAGATGGATTGTCAATCAAAAAAGAAAAAGCCACCTAAAGTATTGTGTTATTTTCCCTTAATACCGAGGTTGAAAGGATATATATGTCATCTAAAACGGTTTCGTTGATGAGATGGCATGATAAAGATCGGACAAAGGATGGGATTTTAAGACACCAGGCGGATGGGTTAGCCTGGAATACATTTGATACTTTGTATCCCGATTTTGCAGCTGATCCTCGGAGTGTTAGGCTTGGCCTAGCTAGTGACGGCTTCAATCCCTTTTGAACAATGAGTTCAACTTATAACACATGGCCCGTTCTTTTGGTCCTATACAACTTGCCACCGTGGCTTTGCATGAAGCAAACATCCTTCCTCCTTTCAATGGTTATTCCTAATGAAAGAAGCCCCGATAATGATAGTGATATCTTTTTGCAGCCTCTAATGGAAGAGTTAAAAAAATTATGGGATAGTGTGGATACGTTTGATGCGTCCACCAATCAAAGCTTTAAGCTGCGCGCTTCTCTTCTTTGGACCATTAATGATTTTTCAGCATATGCAAACTTATTTGGTTGGAGCACCATGTCTATGTTGTGGGGAATCTACGCATTCTGTATGGTTAAAGCACAGGGGAAAGTTTTGCTATATGGGTCATCGTCGATTGTTAGCAGAAAACCATGAGTTTCGTTTTCAAAAGGATCAGTTTGATGGCACCATTGAGTTGAGATCTGCTCCTGTTCCACCGTCTGGATATGATGTTTTAAGACAACTAAAGGGTGGAAACTATATCTATGGTAAAACCTCGAAGCCTTCTAAGAAGAGGGCAAGAGAGAATGTTGGTACTTCTACGGGGCAAGTACTAGTAGATGAAGTTGATAACCTTTTTGAGGGTGTGGACGATTTTCTAGAAAATGTTGATAATGAGGATTTTCAAATGGATAAGGGAGTTGTAGATACATTGTGGAAAAAAAAGAAGCATTTTTTTAGTTACCTTATTAAAAAGACAATCTATTGTGTCATAATTTAGATGTGATACATATAGAGAAGAATGTATGTAATAATTTGATTGGAACAATATTGAATATAGATGGTAAGATTAAAGATAATAAAAAGGCACACCGCGATCTCGAGGAGATTGGTATTAGGAAAGACCTCCATTTAGTTGTTCTTCCTAATAGAAAAGCTTGCTCGCCTCTAGCATGCTACACTATGTCCACGAAGGAGAAGCATAATTTCTTGACAGTTTTGGAAAATCTTAAAGTTCCTGATGGGCATGCATCAAACATCTCAAGATGTGTCAACCTAAAGGATCGTAAGCTGTCAAACTTAAAGAGTCATGACAGTCACATATTGATGCAAGAAATCCTTCCTATTGCCTTAAGAGCATCTTTGCCTAGATATGTTGTAGCGGCTATTTATGAGTTATCATCATTTTTCAAAGCTTTATGCTCTAAAGCCCTTGATCCCTATGAGCTTGACTTATTGGAGTCGCGTGTTGCTTTGACACTCTGCCATTTGGAGAAAATATTCCCCCCGAGTTTTTTTACCATTATGGTTCATCTAATCATTCACTTAGCCTATGAGGCTAGACTTGGTGGTCCCGTACACTACAGGTGGATGTATCCTGTTGAGAGATTAGATGTTCAAAGCTAATTTTTGAGTTCTTTTTTTTATATTATTGGCTACTAAATTTATCTTTAATTTTTTGGCTTTGCAAGGTATTTAGTGTGCTTGAAATCTTACGTACATAATAGAAGTTGACCCAAGGGGTCAATTGTTGAAGGGTACAACGGGGAAGAGTGTCTAACATATTGCTCACAATACTTCAAAGATGTGGAGACAAAATTCAACCGCCCCCAAAGGAGCAATGATACTGTAAATTATCCGGATGAATACATGTTTTCCTCGGGTGGACGGATAATGGGAAAGATTGTGAGTGTTGAGCTCGATGACATGTCATTGGCTCAAGCACATCGTTATGTGTTGCTCCATAATGATAAACTTTATGACCTTTGTAGGTTAGCATCAATAAAGGAACTTAGTAATAATGTGTTTAAATTGAGTTGTTATTACCTGTTGTTATCACTGTGATGGCTAACAACTAGATAAAAAAATCAATAATTGCAGCGAATTTTTGGTTGCTCAAAGACTAACCAACCGTTACAATCGACCAATACAAAGTCTCAAATAAAAGTGGTTGGTTGAAAAATTTCTCTCGTGGCTTATGAGACAGGTTAGGCATAATAACAATTGTCTTCGAATGTTATAAGTGTTTTCAATAAAACATTGACTGTTGTTGTCTCATATTAATTGTTGAAAAATGTTTAGGTGCCATGAATGGTGGATAACAATTATTCAGATGAAATAATTATCTTTGCTCGAGGTCCGAATAATGTTGTTAGGAGATTTAATGGATTCAACATCAGCGGCTTTAAATTCCACATAAAGGAAAGCGAGAGGTTTAGACGATCTCAAAATTCGGGAGTTATGGTTGAAACAGATTATTTGTATTATGGTGTGCTCCAAGATATCACCGAGTGGGATTACTATTGGCCGCCGTTTAAGATTATGTTGTTCTGTTGTGATTGGGTGGATATTAATTCACCCAGGGGTTTTAAGAAAGATGTAAGTGGGTGCTTTCTCGTGAACTTGAATAGGTTCATACACACTGGCCAGTTATTGAAGAATGACCCGTTCGTTATTTCATCTCAAGCGAAACAAGTGTTTTATGTGCAAGACCCAACAACAAAGGAATGGTATCATGTTGTGATCACAAAGGCAAGGGATCTATATGAAATGGGGGAAAAAAACGCAGGAAGAGGGTGATGACACTTACGATCAGCGCATGCCTTCTAATGTAGTGGTTGACGATCAATTAGATTGTATCTCAACTTGCGCTAGGATGGACATTGACGAAGACACCAACTAGTTTTATGTGCATTTCCATGTAAATGTATTTAGATGTGTATTTATGTGATGCATATGTGTGTCAACGAGTTTTGTAATGTTTTATTGTATTCTATCCAGTTACTGTTGCTTTGTATCACACAGTTCAAGAGTCCTGAACTTTTTTGCGTACAGTTTGTGGAATGTTACTTCAGAATGTCGTAAATTTCTGTTTTAGTTATATTATTGATTATTGCTTGTTCTTTAAATCCTATTTGAAGCACTTATTTGTTCATTTGTTCATAGGTACTCTGAAGTTATTGATTGTTGTATTTGCTGTGAGCCCTTGACCATTCGTATCTTTCAAGTGTGGTTCTTCTAATTCTTGTTAACTTTTAATGCATTCTTGATAGTGTGAGATATAATCATTTTTATGTTTTTATGTATATAGATTGCAAGATGTTTAGGTCAAAATATATTCCTCCCTCAATCAGAGATAACATGTCAAACCAGTCTCCAACTGGCTCTTCACACCATCAAGAAGATATTGACCATGAGCATGATTATCACCTTGATGATGATCATGACTCGCAAACTGATTTTGAGACTGAGCCAATAACAACGGAAATTCAAAGCAATGACAATGAACAATACGAGATAATTGGTAATTTTTGTATTATAATACATTCTCTTTATAACTAGTTTGATATTGCATTGTTATACTAATTATAAAATTTATATTTTCAATGTATAGATTCTAAAGGGAGGGTGAGGAAGCAAACACGTGTCCTGCGAACCTCACAAGTGTGGTCCCTTGAACGTGGCGAAAAAATTGTTGTCCACTTCAATGCACGTAATCAACCTATTAAAAAAGGTAGCCAAATATTAAGTAGCTGGTTGGGCAAAGTTGCAAAGAGAGGGAACCTTTGTCTGCTTAGTCACACAGATTGGAAGAATGTGCCTTCTAACTACAAGAAAGACCTTGTTTTATTGATTCGGGTAAGTAACAACAATTTAATTTCTGGTTTTCTTCTGTATTTTTTTTTGTTTTGTTTTTGTGTTGTTGTAAATGCAAATAATTCCTAACACCAAAAATGCTTATTTGACATTGATTTCCTTTCTTTGTGGTAGAGGAAGTTCCATTACCCTATGATTGAGGCGACAGACAAATTTTATTGAGGATGATCGGGAAAAAATAAAAAAAAACTACCGATATGTGCTTAAAAGGGATCACGTGAGGAACCAAACAAAACAACAAGTTTTGAGCTGTAATGTTCCAAAAAGAATAGATCAAGACTAGTGGAAGCAATTGGTTAACTACAGGTTTTCTGAGCAGAGTAAGTTTGTTTTTTCATAATTATGTTCATTTGGATTCTCATTGTTTCTGTTTTCTTTTAATTACTTATTATTCAATTGGTTTATTGTTGGTGTAGAAATATTCTACTATAGGGATAGTGGCACGTGAAAAAAAACAATGTCCTCACACGACCGGATCAAAGAGTTTTGCAAGAAGACGGGATGAATATATGAGTTGATTTGCTTCATTCATCCAATCTTTCATTTGAGGTGTAGTGTATTGAGAAAATGTTTGAACTCTTTTCATAAATGGTAAGAGATGAAATATGGAAATGAGCCCGGCCGTGTAGAGTTTTTTGCTGAAACTCATAAACACAAGGATAAAACTTTCATTGATGAAGCATCACGACAATTTGTGGTAAGTTCACTTACGTATATGATGGTTTTATGTATGATAGTTAATAATAGTAATTAACTTACTCTTATCGCTGTTGGATTATACTCTAGTTTTGATGCATGTTTCTTTGTATCGCTCATTCAAATGAGTGGTGTTGGGTCCTTGTGGGAAATGTTGGGTATGGGTAGTTAATTACTGTTGATGGGTCTTGCTTTGTTATTAAAGATCAATGCTGCATTCTAATTAGGCATCTACTTTGTGCTCTATGTTTATAATTGCCATTTTATTGTAGTTCTGGCTTTTATCTCGTTTTAAAGATAACTTTTGAGTTAGAATGATTTTGGAGTGTGCATATAACATTTAGGTAAATATTCTAGTTGCTTGTTTTCAGTTAGTGATTGTAAGATTTCACATTAAAGATTCAAAGCAAATATTCAGTTTAGTTTGCTGTATTATCACTGAAAATAGTATGTACTGAATTAACTGCAGCTGCTCTTACCGTGCGGAGCTCTTCTGTTTTTTTTTTCTTTTTGGATAAAAGGTGAAAATTTTATTAATCCAAAATATTGAGAACAACAGCAGAAAACTGCTACAGAGAGACAAACAAATAATAAAAAACAGAGAACAACAATTAGCTAGCAGTAGCTAAGCCCCAAACTTGAGCTAATCCACTGTCAAATTGTCAACATCATTCCAGTTAACATTTGATACATTTAACAGCCTATCCGTCACATCCTTAACAACATATTGTAGAACTTGATCACTGCTCTGAAAGATCAAATTGTAAATCCTGGAATTCCTCTCCTTCCATAAATTGTACTGTTCTTCCTTCCCTTATAACAAACTTGAGGTTGTGCCACTGGTTTAAAAAATCTTTCTGGGTATATTTTCCTCTCATCAGGGTGTTCTATGCCCACTTTAACATTTTGGGATTATATTTATTCCTCCGATCCTTATCTGTCTTAATTCACCCAAAATCAAGGTAGTAGTTGCTTGATTGTACTAAATTTAGTCTGCAACTTTACGTCTTTAAGACATAGTAACCTCATACTTTATGGAATCCTCATGTCAGATTTCAATTTAGAACCACATAGTTATTTACTTATTTAGTTGAAGACATCACAGAAGGTGAATCTTTGATTATGACATGGTGCCTTGGGAGGGTGTTAATCTCTATGTTATGTTTTTAACCAACAATACATGAGTGGAATCTCTTTGTTCATTCATGTACTATTTGTTCAGTAAATTGCATCAAATTTATGTGATATGTTTAGAGACTCATATTTATTTAGTTGGAGATATCCTAGCAGAGGTGAATCTTTGTTTGTATCATGGTGCCTTGAGAGGGTGCTAATCTTCCAGTATGTTATGTTTTTAATCAAGCATACTTGAGGAGAATCTCTTGTTCATTTATGTAGTGTTGGGACATTAAATTGCATTAAGTTTATGTAACATCTGCTCTCGTCTTTGTTATGAGGTGTGGAGCAGCACACCTCATAAAAAAACTAGTGCATAAATGCATTAGTTGCACTTTTCAAGATCCCAATTTTTGCAGTTCCTTATTACTACCATATATAAACCAGTAGCTAAATGCTACTGTATGTTTTGTCTGCTGGAACTTATCGGTTGTTGCTGGCCTTATCTGGTAGCAGTTTTACATTGTCTTGGTGGAACCACTTTTTCAGCAGCTTAAGCTTGCTCTGTAATGTTAGGGAACCTTTGTTGCAGCTCTGTTTCTTGGTTGCTTCAGGTTTTGATTTCAGCTGGGTTGTAGTTGCTCTTCGGGATTTTTTGCAGTATGTTATACTGCAGAGCTGTAAACTCTTCTATTTATTAATAAATTCTTTTGCTGTTAAAAAGATTTAAAATCAAATAACATTTCTTCTGGTCTTTCAGAGAAAAAATGCTATCTTTTCTATATTATAAACGTCTATATATAACTGGTTTATGTATGGCACTTTTTTAGGTTTGAGTTTTCACCAGTCTGATATCTTTTATAACTTAAATGTCTGATGGTAATTTCAAGAATCTGTTTCACGTAGTTTTGGAAAAAGAATTTCTTTTTTATGAAACAGTGTTGACCTATCTAATTTTTTTTGACATGATTGAGATTTGATATCAGAACATTAGAGGAAGTTCTATGATGGTGAAAAATTTCGTTGGCCACTTTTTTTTCTGCCTTTCCCTTGCACAGACAAAAATTTGTTCAGGGCCACTTTCAAATAAGGCACTTGCAATAATTGAAGCTTTTTGGAAGGGAAAGCTCACTTTATAAGAAACATAATGCGTTCCTTATTGATAGTATTTATTGTAACAGAAATCATTGTTCTCAAATTGTTCAGTGTGGTTTTTCATTAAGAATCAATTGATTGTATGCTCATGACAGTTCTTTTTATTGCAGACAAGTTTATTCCAATTATCAACTAGAATTTAGATTGTAACTATAAATGTTTAACTGTCTTTGGACTTTAAAAAACATATATTTTCATCATTTGTTGAATTTTTTTTTTTTTCTGGTTTTATGATGTTAGTATCTTCTTAAAGATTTTGGTATGAGTAAATACAACTAGCATTGCTACCTTACTGAGGTGATGAAGGTGTTATTTGTGCCAAGACTGCCTTTGTGATATGAAAAGATGTTAGTGTGAGTAATACATAATAGATTGACAGAAAGGCAGCCTTACTGAGGTGATCAATAACTCATTGGTTTCCTCCTTTCTCTGTTTTTTATACTAAAATTGGTCAGTCTGCTAGACAAATCTTTTTTTTTTTTTTAAGGAAATATGCTTGCAGTTCTTCCTATGTCTGTTATCAATACATATATAAAATGTATTATGGAAATATAGATAGAAAATAAGCATTGGACTGTATTTAATTTTGTTTTTCCTTTGCAGGAGGTTTTATGGAAATATAAAGGGAATTTGCCCCTTTTTCTATAAAATCTTATGAGCAACTTTTCTGTTATGATACTTTCACTGCATAATCTTTGGGAGCGTTTAATCTTTATTTTTTCCTAATTGTAGGTGACAACTGAGGCTCGTGTTGTCGAACTTGTTCAGATCAAGTCTAAACAACCTCTAAATAAGCCTAAAGAAACTTTCAACAAACAAAAGCAACCTAATGTCTAATAGCCGGCAAACCAGACTTATATATACGAAGAATACCCTTTAATATCCTCGGTAGCTGATGTAAATTATCATATGTTCCATTAGTGCCTCGTTCATCGATCTTAGCCAAGAAATCTGCCGCTTGATTACCTTCACGTAATTGATGAACAATCTGAGCATTTATCCCTTGTATCTCTTTCAGACACTCTTCCCAAAAGTCCCATAAATACCACAGAGTGCACCTACCCGCTCTAAACCAGTCAACAATGGTTTTGGAGTCACTCTCAATAATAACATTAAAATACGAAAGACTTTTGCACAGCTTAATGCCATCAAGCACAGCCCTTAGCTCTGCTTCATTATTAGAGCCAAAACCGTAATGACTAGAGAAAGCTCCTATAAAGTCACCATTAGCATCTCTCAAGATACCACCACCCCTTGCTGAGCCCGAGTTATTTCTAACACTACCATCACAATTAATTTTAACCCAACCACAAGGGGGTTTCAACCACCGCACTAGCCTACATTTTCGGACATTAGCAGGTTTAGGCGAAACCAAGTTAAAATCCTTCATCAAGCGAACATCTTGATCAGACAAAGTTTTGAGCACCTTCAATTCTATAGCCAGTATTTTAAGCCAAATTTTAACCGACCTCCATACTTGTTCTACACACGCTTTCCGCCCCTCCATTCTGGCTTTACATCTACTATTCCATAAACACCACGTAATGATGAACGAAAGTAGACCAATTAAATTACCAAATAATAAAGCGTTCTTTGCCATTATCATCCATGCGTATAAAGTAGCCTTCCAAGTATCAAAACACAGACATGGCACATTCAACAATTTACTTGCACGCTCCCATATCTGAGCAGCAATATTTCCGGTAGCTAAGACATGATCAATCAATTCCCTACCTGGCGGACAACAGCAGTCACAGGCCGACGCAAGTGATATCCCTTTCTGTTGTACTCTATCATCCACTACAAGGCTAGTGAACCAAGCTTTCCAATTGCAGATGGATACTTTTTTTGGCAGAGTTTTGTTCCAAAACCATTCATGCCACGGTAGAATCTCCTGTTGTTTTCGAACAACCTCCCAAGCTGAAGCTGTTGTGAACTTACCATCAGGGGAAGGAATCCAGGCACAAATATCCAACCTGTCACGCCCATTTATTCTGGTCTCAATAATTTCTTCTGTGGTCTCATCCCCCACAAGATCCGTCAGCATCTCAATATTCCAATTATTATCCACCCAACATTCTTTAATCCGAAGCTGTTTGTTTGGAATATCAGCAATCCAAACTGATAGCGGTCCTGATGCCAACCATCTATCATACCAGAAGAAAGAGTTTCCGCCCCTCATTAGAACCTTGACATTGTCCATGACTTTCGGGACACATGGCATTACTGATCTCCAAAAATGTGAGTCAGAAGCTCTCATTGCATGAGATATTGGGTGGCCATTTTTTAGGTACTTAGCTTTGAAAAAATCTGCCCACATACCTTCAAACGTCAAAATCTTATACGCAAATTTCATGTGTAATGATTTTTGGACTTCTTGTAGATCTCTTAGACCCAAACCTCCTTCTTTAGTAGGTTTGCAAATTTTTGACCAAGCTAGCCAGTGCAATTTCCTTTTACCCTCCTTATCACCCCAAAAGAAATTGGCCATAATAGAATGAATCTGCTCTATAGTGGACTTGGGTACATTAATCACAGATAAAATATGCATAGACATACTAGATAACACATGCCTAAGTAATATCACACGAGCACCTTGGGAAAGTAATCTACCATTCCAGGTCGCAACCTTTTCCCTGATCTTTTCAACAAGCGGCTCAATAGTACGAGATAAAAGTCTGCCAGTAACTAAAGGTGCACCCAAGTAAGTCACCAGAAATTTTCCTTCCTTGAAACCTGTGCTCCTTAACAAATCATGCTTGCGAGCTGGATTAATTAGTTTAGAAAGAAAAATTGTAGATTTTTCCTTACTAATTTCCTGTCCCGACCATTTTTCATACGTCGCAAGAGTGTCCAAAAGCCCCTTTATAGACATTTTTCGGCCATTAGCAAAGATTAGAAGATCATCAGCATAAAGAAGGTGCGAAATCAAAGGTGCCCCCATCGGATGAGAAAATCTTCCAATCCGTCTTGCATCAAAATTAGTTCTAAGTAACCTTGTTAAAACTTCTTCCATAATAATGAATAAGTAAGACGATAATAGATCCTCTTGTCTCAAGCCCCGTGCTGATTGGAAAAAATCTATAAAGGTCCCATTCATCAGTGCTGAAAACCATGGGGATTTCACACATTGACTTATCAAATTGCAAAACTGATTCGAAAAGCCAACTGTATGTAAGACCTTCAGAAGGAAACCCCAATGAACTCTATCATAAGCCTTGGCCATATCTATTTTCACCATCACATTACCACCCACAGATTTACGATGCAATGAATGGACCATTTCTTATGCAAGCGAAATATTATCAAGGATGCTCCTTCCAAGAACAAATGCACCTTGTTCATGTGAGACCAGTTTGAGGATCACCCGAGATAACCGAGTTACAATAATTTTTAAGAAAATCTTGTAAACCACTGAACACAAACTGATCGGCCTAAATTTGTCAAAGCTAGAAAGATTCTGCACTTTCGGAATTAAAACAACAAAGGAAGAAGAGTAAAACCTGGGAAGCGGCGACCCCTGAAAAAAATCTTTTGCAGCCTCAATAACATCTTCTTTAATGAGCTCCCAGTAAGTCAAGTAAAAATCTGAGCCAAAACCATTTGGTCCCGGACTACTTTGCTTTGGAATAGAGGACAAAGCCTCTTTAACTTCAATCTCAGTAGGCTCACGACAAAACATCGTATTCTCCTCTTCCGTAATTACAGGGTCAAGAATATCAGATAAATTGCCCTGCTCCACTTCAACAGAAGTAGTGAGTAGATTTCGGAAATACTGTACAGCTCCTTGGTGTATTTCTTCAGGACTGTTCAAAACCGTTCCATCACCGAGGACCATCCTAGAGATCTAGCACTTTCTTCGCCTCTGATTTACTACTGAATGGAAGAATTTCATATTATTATCTCCTTCAACCAGCCATTTTGTTTAGTGATTTGACCCAACCGAACAGCCTCTCTTTTCTCCCAAACATTAATTTCAAGTTTCGTCACCAAATAGTCCTCTTCTACATCTTCTCTAAAGCTAGTTTGCAATTGGTTTTCTAAAAATTCCAGCCTCTCCTCAAGAGCTTTCAAGTTGGAATCTATATGTCCGAACACATTCTTATTCCAAGCTCGTAAAGCCAGCTTGGTTCTCTTGAGGCGAATAGCCAACTTCACCAAACCGGAACCAGAGTCTGGACGATGCCATGCTTCCTGAACACAAGACAAAAAATTCTCATGGAGACACCACATATTCTGAAAATGAAAATGAGCTGGACCATAAACTACTGATTGCCTCTCCAAATTCACAATCATGGGGCAGTGATCAGAATATTTACGACTCAAATACATTAACTAAGCCAAGGTGAACCTGGCCAAAAGAACATTATTAATCACTGCTCTATCTAACTTCGCCTAGCTCCTAGCCACACCTTCATACCCATTGCACCAAGACATAGTTTGTCCACTACTGGGGAGATCGAAAAGCCCACACTTGTCCAGGCAGTCATTAAAATCTGACATAGAAATTAATGGTCTCGGTTAACCACCAATTCTTTCAGAATCCATACGAATAGCATTAAAAACACCCAAAACCAACCAAGGGCAATTATTCCTCTGTCCATGTTCTAAATCAGCCCATAGTGCCCTTCTCTCAATGTACATACATTTGGCATAAACAAAGGTGAGAAGCACTCTTTGATTAGCCAAAATCAGCCAACCCGTGATCAGTTGGGCAGTACAAGACAACACCTGAAAACCATCTGAATCATTCCAAAATATCCAAAGCTTTCCCCCAGCACATTGGTTAGAGAAAAAATAATTTAAGGACATAAAACTACCCATTTCAGTCATCCTATTTTCACCAGCAAAAGGTTCAGCAATCGCACAAATGGAAACATTATTCTTCAAGAGTAACAACTTCAATCTCTTCTTCGAACTCCCCAGCCCTCTAACATTCCAATATAAAATTGTGTCACTCATAAATTCATTTATGAGGGCGGGTATGGGCCCGCTGAGACTTCCTCACTGTTCCATCTCCCTTAAATCCAAGATGTGACCGAGTAGATCCGTCTGATTCATAAGCTTTTTCTTTCCCCTTTAGACCTGTAATTTCTCCTTCCTCCCGATCTGAAGAGAAACCCAAAAGCTAATTCTTCTGTCCTTTTTTCAACCGCATCAGCAAAGATTTTTGTCACGTCTGAAGTCCCAGCTAACTTTGGGAGTTTTTCAATACCTAACTGCTGCTGCCCTGTTTCCAGAACCACATTCGTCTGCCCTTTCTCCGGAACCACATACGTTTGCACTATTTCAGGAATCACCTCCAACTCGTCACACCCAACCTTCTCACATTCCTTGTCACTTTCTTCTTGTTGATTATCTACACAAACACTTTTATTTAAACCATTTTCGATCATGCCAGCATCCAGACAAACGACTGCCTCATTGTTATCAACCTGCACCTCATTATTCTATTTGTCACAATTTTTTTCCAAACTGTTCGATACATTGTTATTCGCCAAGACCACATTTTCCACTGTATCCAACCCATCCTTAGCCCTCGAAGCTTCCCTTATTATATTTTTTTTTTTTGGATCGGCTGTCAAATTCTTTTCTTTTCTTTCAACTCCCTTTCAACTTTACAACCCCCTCCGACCTTACAGACAACTACTGTATGTCCGTGTCGGTGGCACTTATCACAATAGAAACCTTGTTTCTCATACCTTGCCTCCTGCCAAATACACTTTGTCGGAGAAACCACAATGGGAAAACCTTTCACTGGTTCCATAGACAGATCCACTTCTACACATATCTTTGCACCTGTCGCTCTCGTTCGATTCAACGTGGCATTATCTGTCCCAAGATATTTACCGAAGCGAGTTGCAAAAATTTGGAGACAATCACGTCGATAAAGGTGCAGTGGTAGACGAGGTAGAAAAATCTATTGAGGAGCCAATGAGGATTCTTTATGTAAATCAAAATCCTTTGTCCATTTAAACAACCGAAAAGAGTATCCATCCATCGATCTTCCTTCACGTGCCCATCCATGCACAAAATCACGTTCGTTTTTCAACTGAATAAGGACATGATAATCATCCATAAAATTGATCGTTGGGATTTCCAGCAAACCTCATTTCTTGACCACGTTCAATCTGATGTTATCAATCGAAGGTCTTGTACGCAAAAACTTCAAAACAATGGCAAACTTGTAATCTTCTGCCGCTTTCACCATTTTTGTTTCCGTTTCCGTAAAGATGAAACCTAACTCTCCATTAATGTCCACCGAAAATCTCAATGGAATTTTATAAGCTGAATTTTCCATCGGCTTAGCAACCGCATGAGCATAAGATTTTACCAGATTATCACCAGTTCCGACGTTCTCCGTCGACGGCAAGGCCATCGGAGGGAGAGGATGTCGTAAGGAGACGACAAGAAGACCAGTTGTAGGTTAACTGCTGCTACAATGGTCCTAAAAAAAAACCGTTGAAAAGTTACTGTTGTAAGACAGGTCGGAATCTAGCCGAAAATCAAAACTGCTGCAGAGATCGGCTGTGAAATGGACCAGAGAGCTTCGCCGTCGTCAATCTGTTGAGTCAGTCATCGATCTGTCGAGCCAGCTATGTTGAGAATCAATATGGAAACTGGCCGGAATCTAGCCGGAATCTGACCAGAATTGGCACGTTTCTCCTTTGCTGCAACACCGGATCTCCTCTGCTGCAACACCGGATCTCCTCTTCGTCCCCAGCTGCCTCTATGATTGTCACGAATCTTCCTTCCCCTGTCGCAATTTTAGTTCTTTTGTGCAAACGTAGACAGGCACTGGAAAAACGTCCAAAGAAGTATGGAATCCCAAGTTGATGAGCTGAAGTCTTTACTACAACAATTGGTTAATAGATGACCTCATAATTGATGTCAAGTGTGATGGTAAAATAAATTTTCAGACTACATTCCATTATTTTATTTTGCATGAATTTTATATGTTAACTATGATTTTTTTTTTTTGTGTAAACGAGATGACTTTTGTATTGAGTAAAGGAATTTTTATGGATATTTGATGGTATATTTTATATGTTGAAGAACATTTTAAATTTTATGGATTTGATGGTAAATTTTGTTTATTGAAGGGTATTACTGTTGATATTTAAACCAAAATAATGTAAAAACACAATTAAAACCACTTTTAGCGGCGCTTAAAAGTGATGCAATATGCATAATATGTCCGCATATAGCGGCACCTAGGCGCCAAAAAAATATACATATTGCGGTGCTTTCTTTAAGCGTCGGTATTTGCGCTTTGACACCAAACATATCTGTACTTTATCCGGCGCTTGCAATAAGCGGCGGTAATGTATATTGCAACACTTTAAAGCACTAAAAAAAAAAAAGCATCGGCAATGACCTTTTATCTTGTAGTGCATGGTGCCTCGGGTATATGTAAAGGCATGTACAGGCCAATGTTTTGTGTTTGCCCCTTAGCTACTTGACATACTTGGCATCTCCTCACGACGTTTCCAACATCCATCAGTTGCGACCAATAATACTGATCCTCCACCAATGCAATGGTCTTGTCTCTTCCGAGATGTCCTCCTAAACCTCCACCATGCATCTGTCAAATGATTTTGCTGGAAGAGAACTTCTTAGAATGCAAAGCTGATTTTGCTAGAAGAGATATCCCTCCTGGATATGCATCTCGGGTATAGGTGTCCCGGATTTGCAACGATCCCAGTGCTCTTCAAGATCCTCATTTATTTCATATAACTCATTAAGGCACTCGAATCCTGTTACCGCAGGTTGTAAACTTACCAATAATATAGCTCGGTGGCTCAATGCATCAGCTACTTGTTTCAGCTTCCTTGATTTATGCTTAAGGGAGAAAGTGAATCGCTGAATGTAAGATATCCACCGGTCATGCATTCGATTCAGATTTTTCTGACTGTAGATAAACTTAAAAGTTTGATGGTCAGTGTAATGTATGAACTCTCGCTGAATAAGGTAGTGCTCCCATACCTTCAAAGCTCTCATAATAGCATAGAGTTCCTACTCATATGTTGACCATTTCTGTCTCGTCTCTCTGAGCTTCTATAACAACTCATCCCAGGTTGGCTACCTCCGATACAGTGTCATCACTTTTTAAAATTCCAGCACGACACATATATGCAACAATATAAAAAAAATATATCAACTACAATTATTTACATCAATCCTCAACCTTCAACAGGGGAGATACATTATTTAGATATCAACGGACACATTATATACCCATATTATGAATATATATATATATATATATATATATATATATATATATATATATATATATTCATTAGTCTGAGGATGTGGACCACGTGGCTTATAGTTAATGACTTGGTCTGAATATCAGCTTGCCAATCTACCTGTCATGTCTGCTATCTGAAATTATTTAACAATGAGGAGTGAGCTTCACAAGCTTAGTGAATTAAATTTACTAAAAGTATTCACTTTGTATAATTAAAATCTTTCAATATTCATTTATCTATATCTCTCATATTTTGATAATAATATTCTATTATCACTACTCATTTCAAAATCCTCATCCTTTATAAATCTCTTATTCTCATATAATTAATCATCTTACAACTATCAATTCTATCTCATAATTACCTAGTTATGAGGTTCACAGTATATAATCAATCACCCAGATAATTCTTATCATATCATATTTTCATATTTCTTCCTCAGCATATTTGTCTCTCTGTGAGACTCATTCATCTATCAATAAATTTACAATCATGAATAGCACTTTAGCATCTCAAGCAATAACAATCAATATTTTAAACAAATACAATGCGTGAATTTAAATGTTATTATTATTGGGAATGTCTTCCCACATGTCGACATGTTTTAGCTTAGACCAGCTGTCCCCCCGGTTTTTTTATTTTATTTAGACCGACTACCCTCTCGATTCTTTTATTTCTATCATATACCGGCTCTCATGGTTTTCATTTAGACCGGCTGCCCTCTTAGTTCTTTTATTTCCAGCATATATCGGTTGTCACGGTTTTCATTTATTTCCAGCATATACCGACTGTCACGATTTTCATTTATTTCCAGCATATACCGGCTGTCACGGTTTTCATTTATTTCCAGCATATACCGGCTGTCACGGTTTTCATTTAGACCAGCTGCCCTCCTGGTTCTTTTATTTCATGTATATACATATGAACAATGATATGAAATATGCATATGTACAATAATATAAAAACAAGCATGTATTTAGACATTCAAATTAGCTATCATGTTTATTCTCAAATTATTATTTGATCAATTTCACTAATTTTTTGTCTTCATATATCATATCAATTTATCAACCATAGCTCGTCAAAAATTTCATTCATCACCTTCATTATTAAATCGATTCATTATTCCAATAATATTATTTCTCATATAATAATTTTCTATATATCAATTATTCCTATCATATGCATCAATCATCTTTCTTCTATCATCAAATCATAGGTTAATAATTTATTCAAATATTATCATTATATATTTCATATTTATCTTGATTACTTAAAGTAAATCTAACTCACTACGTAGCACTTAGAGCTACCCGTGGATCACCTCCTTGCATTTTTTGCTCTTTACAACAATTTCTCCCGATTGCTGATCGTCAACATTTTACAAAATATTTATATTAAAATTTTGAACTTAATCTTCAATTCTTCCATAATTCACATATTTTGAAAATTACCACATTGAATTCTGGGAAATTTCATGTATGCTAAATTTCAAAAATAAAATTAATATTATTACTTTTTGTTTTTTTAGAGCTTTTTGTTTTTTTAGAGCTTTTTGTGACTCTCTATAAAATTCTCCTGTAGACCCCTTCAAAATTTTATTCTTTCAACCTTTCTTTCAGTCTCCAAGTGTTTAAAGAAATGAAGTAGTTTGTATTAAAGAAGTTAGAAAACCAAACAGGATATGGTAAGAATAATTAAAATAAAGTAAAAGATGTGAATTAAACTCTTCTTGTCCTGGTATCTTAAACACCACATTTTTCTTAGAACAATCAACCATACATGATATGCCGACAATCCATTCATCTCCAAAATCAAATCAAAATTAACCATATTCAAAGATAACAAATCAACTTTAAACTCTCTATCAGTGATACGAATCACATAACCTTTGTAAACATTTATTATCATCACTCTATCTCTAGTGGGAACTTCAACAATAATGTTATGTATCAAATGACTAATACATGCATCAATATACTTCATAAATACATTGGATGCAAAAGAATTAGTTGCACCAAGATCAACCCACATTGATATGTCCACCTTTCCTACATACAACGTACCTCAATTTAGGACAATTCTGGGATAAATATCTTATATGGTTGCATTTATAACACGTTCTAGTCTTTCTATCACATTATCACATCCCCTAGGTAGTACACTTTCACCTCTATGATAACTTTTAGTTTCCACAGACGGTCTCCCAAATCTAAGGGTCATACCAATATCACTCTGACCTACAGAAGCAACAGATCATGCTTGCCTCTGGCTCTATATTATAGTTCCCTGTGACAAGGAACGCCTCCTCTAGGGTGGTCTCCCACCCTATACACTCACACTGCTACCACTTTTGGGTCTCTCAAATCTAAACATCTTCAACCAATCTCTCATACCTCTAAACTCCATCATATCCTTCTCAATCTGTGGTACTATATCCACCAACCTAGCATAATTCATATGTCTTAGGTAAGATAGTTTCGATTTAATCTCAAAATGTAGTCCATCTATGAACCTCTTACAATTATTCTGCTCTAGGTCTACCATTTCTAGTACAAACCTCAACAAGGTCACAAATTTCCTATAATACTGAGTCATATTCAACATGTTTGCTCAAATAAATAAAATCCCTCTCTTGTTGGGCTCTAAAGGTATAAGGAAAGTAGTTATCAAGGAAAACCTCCTTAAACCTATTCCAGGTTAAGGGTTTATCAACATATACATTTACCCTAAGAAGAGTATCCTCCCATAATTCTAAAGTTTATTCTTTTAACTTCAATGAAGCAAAGGCGACCCTCTATCTGTCAGTCACTGCTAAAATACCAAATAATCTCTCTACATGTTTCACCCATAGCTCAGGCTCAAAAGGATTCATAGATCCTTTAAACAACAAATCATTCTAATTATATATCTAACAAAACAATCTCCCTGCATCTTGTGAATAAACTCACCTTTCCCTTTTTGAATGTCTACCGTTACTAGATTTACAACATCCCCGGACACTGTTCTAGCTTGTTTATCAAGTCTATGCTATAGACTATCAACTCTATTATCTGTTACATTCATTTTCTCAAGAGCATGAGTAAGACTTTCTCTTAGCTCATCTCTTTCAAATCCAAATTCTCTCACACCCTTACTAATATCAATTATACTGTCAATACATTCCCTTCTAGGAACAACAGACTCAGACTCAATTTCCATCTCAACCTCGACTTGTTTAATATTGGGGGCCTACCACGTCTTCTCAAGTCAACAACTCTAACTCTAGCACGTCCACATGTCATCCTCAGACTCTGCATTAAAATATAGTCTATTTAGATCTTTCACTTCTTTAAATTCTTATGCAGTATACAAAATCATAAAACTTAATGCTCTAATACCAAAATTGTAACGACCCATCTCGAGTTGGCCACCACTGAGATGGTGTTGTCACTTTTTGAAATCCCAGCACGACACATATATGCAATAATATAAATAAAAAAATACTAGCTACAATTATTTACATCAATCCTCAACCCTCAACAGGGGAGATATATCATTCATATCTCAACTGACACATTATATACACCATATTATGCATGAATATATATATATATATATATGAATATATATATATATATATATATTCATTAGTCTGAGGATATGGACTATGTGGCTTACAGATAATGACTTGGTCTGAATATCAGCTCGCTAATCTATATGTCCTGTCTGCTACATGAAATTATTTAACAATGGGGAGTTAGCTTCACAAGCTCAATGAATTAAATTTACTAGAAGTATTCACTATGTATAATTAGTCTTCCAATATTCATTCATCTATATCTCATATATTTTGATAATAATATTCTATTATCACTACTCATTTCAAAATCCTCATCCTTTATAAATCTCTTCTTTTCATATAATTAATCATCTTGAAACTATTAATTTTATCTCATAATTACCTCATTATGAGGTTCACAACATATAATCAGTCACCCAGATAATTCTCATCAGATCATATTTCCATATTTCTTCCTCAGTATATTTGTCTTTTTGTGAGACTCGTTCATCTATCAATAAATTTACAATCATAATTAGCACTTTAACATCTCAAGCAATAACAATCAATATTTAAAGCAAATGCAATGCGTGAATTTAAATGTTATTATTATTGAGAATGTTTTCCCACATGTCGACATGTTTTAGCTTAGACCGACTGCCCTCCCAGTTCTTTTATTTTATTTAGAACGGTTGCCCCCTGGTTCTTTTATTTCCAGCGTATACCGGCTATCACGGTTTTCATTTATTACCAGCATATACCAACTATCACGGTTTTCGTTTGGATCGGCTGCCCTCCCAGTTCTTTTATTTCATGTATATGCATATAAACAATGATATGAAATATGCATATTTACAATAATATAAAAACAAGCATGTATTTAGACATTCAAAATAGTTATCCAGCTTCTTCTCAAACGATTATTTGATCAATTTCACTAATTTTTTCTCCTCATATATCATATCAATTTATCAACCATAGCTCGTCAAGAATTTCATTTATCACCTTCATTATTAAATCTACTCATTATTCCAATCATATTATTTCTCATATAATAATTTTATACATATCAATTATTCCTATCATATCCATCTATCATCTTTCATCTATCATTAAATCGTAGGTTAATAATTTATTCAAATATTATCACTATATATTTCATATTTATCTTGATCACTTAAAGTAATGTAACTCACTACGTAAAACTTAGAGCTATCTGTTGATCACCTCCTTGCTTTTTCTGCTATTTTCAGCAATTTCCTCCGATTGCTGATTGTCAACACCTTACAAAATATTTATATTAAAATTTCAAACTTATTCTTAAATTCTTCCATAATTCATACCCTTTGAAAATTCCCACATTGAATTCTGGGAAATTTCATGTATGCTAAATTTCAAAAATAAAATTCATGTTATTACCTTTTGTTTTTTCTTAGAGCTTCTCGTGACTCTCTATAAAATTCTTCCGTAAATTTCTTCAAAATTTTAGTCTTTTAACCTTTCTTTCAGTCCCCAAGTGTTTAAAGAAATAGAGTAGTTTGTATTGAAGAAGTAAGAAAACCAAACAGGATTTGGTAAGAATAATTAACATAAAGTAAAAGTAAGTGTACATGTATATAATTGCTTAACCGCCCCACCGTTTGTTAATGATTGTGATGTGTAACATGCAGCCAAATTGCATCCCTTTGGCAACACCTGGACTCCAGGTGTTGTCACACCGCCATTTTGTTTTCTTTTCTTCTTCTTATCTTCCACTCGTTTTTTTTAAAACCCATTTTTTCTTTTTCTTTTTCTTTGTAACTTCACAATCACGCGTCTAGGTTTTTTCAAGAGAATTATTTTATTCGATAATAATTCTTTCACATATAAATATTATTTTAATTCTATGTAATATTTATCAAATTACTTCTTTACCCATGCTTTAAGAACATGAGTATTACAGATTCTCACTAAAAAATTCAATGGGCTTTCCTTCTTGAGTCAATACGGCTCTAATCCCTACAATTGACGCATCACACTCAACCTCAAACAATTTGTCGAAGTCTGGTAGACCTAGTACCAGTGTTGCACATTGCTTCTCTTTGATTAGTTCAAAACTCTTCTCGGCTTCTTCACCCCAATGGAAGCCACAATTCTTTACGCACTCGATGATAAGGGTAACTATACTGCTGAAATTTTGAACGAACCTCCGATAGAAGGTTGTTAACCCTGAAAGCTTCGGACCTCCCTAACAATCCTCGGTGTGGACCACTCTCAGATTGCTCTCACCTTGTCCTCATCAACCCGAATCCCATCTGAACTGACTACAAATCCGAGAAAGAGTAGCTGGTCCATCATAAAGGTGCACTTCTTCAAGTTAATAAAGAGCTTGTGCTCACGAAGGGTCTCCATTACCTGCCTTACGTGACTCATATAGTCTCTCGGGTTGTGACTATAGATAAGAATGTCATCGAAATAAACTACAACAAATTTACCGATGAAGGGTTTAAATACCTGGTGCATAACTCGCATGAATGTACTCGGTGCATTAAAAAGTTCGAATGGCATCACCATCCACTCATAGAGTCCTTCTTCAGTCTTGAATGTAGTCTTCCATTCATCTCCCAGTTGGATACGTATCTGATGATAACCGCTCCTCAAATACATCTTCAAAAAAATCTTAGCTCCTGCTAGCATATCAAACATATCACCTATCCGAGGAATAGGGAACTTGTACTTCACTGTGATCTTGTTGATAGCTTGGTTGTCCACACAAATCCACCAACTACCATCTTTTTTTGGTATAAGCAAAGCTTGTACAGCACATGGACTCATACTCTCCCATAAGATTCCCTTCCGCATTAGTCCCTCTACCTATTCTTGTAGGATCTTATTCTCTTTAGGGCTCATTTGATAGTGTTAAAGGTTGGGTAAACTAGCTCCAGGAACTAGGTCAATACAATGTTGGATGTCTCTCATGCGCGAGAGTCCGTCAAGCATCTCCTCGTGGATGATGTCTCGAAACTCTTCTAGCATCTTTTGCACTAGCTCAGGAATGGTTTGTAATATAGGCACAGTGGCTCCCTCAGCTACCAATGCAATGATCTCTCAAGCTTCCTTGACCTCCTCTAGGAACTCAACCCTCTCGGTCAACAAAACCTACTTCCCCTCGGTTCGAGTAGGTGCCCCAACCGAGTATTCTTTCAGTGGTCTGAATATTATCTTCCGACCCCCCCCCCCCAAAAAAAATATAGACATTGTCACGACCTTTATGTTGGGCATCCATGTCAAATTGTCATGGTCTCCTTAAAATTATGCGACAAGCATCCATCTCAACAATAACACAAAGAATGGGGTCTGAATAGTGTTTACCGATTGAAAAAGTGAATCAGCACTGCTCGGTAACTGGTGTCTCGATACCCTACTTGATCCATCCAATCTTGTAAGGTGCTGGGTGCTTCTCGGTCTTTAGGCCTAACTTCGTCACCATCATTCGGGACATTATATTCTATTCACTACCCCCATCAATGATTACATCACATACTCGCTGGTTGACGGTGCATCTTGTGCAAAAAATATTATGCCTCTATGATTAGTCTTCATGTCTCGAGGATAGGATTACTAGTTGGATAACCAAGGACCGGGAAAGGAGAGCTCCTTCATCGGCATTGGCGGCTATTTTCTGGTACTCGGATGTCTCTTCCCCGATAGTATCTTCCTCTTCAAACTCCTCATACTCTGCCACCTCACCAATCTTAGTGTCAATGTAATTCACCATATTTCTTCTTTGGCATTGACTGGATCTATGCCCCGGTTGGTTACACTTGAAACACTTGTCTGGCCTAGGTCGTGCATAAGGGTTGTTAGAAGGGGGTATGGTCCCTAACTGTCTCGGTCCACTAGTTCTGCCGGTTGCCTTCCTTCTTGGGACTATGGATTTAGTGGTGGTTTTAAGAATAACCATTGGTTTATTTCCCCGAAACTGTGCAGATCGCATCGAATCACTCGGGTTTCGCTCCCAGGTTGAAGCTCTTGGACGCTCCAACTGTTTCTCTGCTCGGATGGCTAAACTAACAGCTTCAGAAAGAGTGAAGACATGTTGCCAGACACCTTGTCTTGGATTTCCATACACAACCCACCAATAAACCTAGCCACTAGTTGGGCTTCGGTCTCCATAAGATTATTCCTAGTCAACAGTCTATAAAACTCATCAACATATACTTGGATTGTATGGATCCCTTGGTGACACTTTTGATATTGCTGGAACAATCGTTGCTCAAAGTTGGATGGTAGAAACCGAGTTTTGAGAAGCTGCTTCATCTTCAGCCCTGAAGTCACGAGTCCCTTCCCCTGCTGGGATCGAGAAACTTGCAACTGTTCCTACCCAGTGAATGTTCCTGCCTTGAACTTATACGCTACCAACTTAACATTTCATTCCTTAGGAATACTCATGTATTCGAAGAACCTATCTACCTCCGTTATCCAATCTAAGAAATCTTTAATGCAAAAATGTCCATTGAATGAAGGCAAGTCTATCTTCATCCGGTATTCCCTCGAATCATCCCTACCATAATCTTGACGCCTAAGGTGCTCTTCATAAGCATCTCCATAGCCACAACCATAGGCGTTACCCACATAACCAGCACCTCTGCACCCATGGCCTCCATACCATGTGCCACCTTTGGCACCTCTTTGTCCTCCCCCTCTCAGATTTAGACCCTGGTCTCTGCCAAAGACTCCATCGGTGTGATCTTCATCATCATTATTATCGCATGGATTGGATCCCCTCGAGGCCTAGGTTGAAAGTGATGGACTGGCCTTACCCGAATTCCATCGTTATCCCAGGCGTCATAGTCCCGATGATGTTGATTGAACCTAAGCTGCATCTACCCCAAAGTTTCTTACAACAGTTGAACGGACTGCTGGAGATTACGGAACTCGATTCTCGAAGCAGTCTCCCTGTCACGAACGTCGTCGTTACACGGGTTGTCCCTGTTATGTTGGCTGGCCATGATTAGGATAAAACCTGCTCTGATACCAACTAACGTAGCGGAAGACTTGAGTTTAACCTCAACGCACCAAGGAAGAAAGAAGAACGGCGTCTTCAATCCTTTTCTTCTTTGCCCACCCTAGAATGGAGAAGAAAGCAACATTTCTTACCCAAAGATAGAACACCAACCCGCAAGTTGCAAAGATAACACTTCGCAGAGTTTTGAGCGAAATTCTCTTAATAATTATATTGATCAAAGTTATGAAAAATACAATAATGGGATCACCTATTTATAGTGATAAGAAAATCTTATTTCTTGTAAAAGAAGTAAATCTAATCCTAGTAGAAAAGTAAACATAATCCTTGTTGAGAAAGGAAACCTAATCCTAATAAAAAAAATAGTTTTAGAGAAATTAAAGTTAATCCTAATAAGAAAATGAAAACAAAATAAAATACTAATTGTTATGTCCTACATCAATTCTTTCCATTGATGCAAATGTCAGTAGATTACAAAAATATGTTGATAGAGTAAAAGGCCCAATTAACTAAACTTTAATTACTTTTTCAAGTAACCTCTTCTTTTGACTTATCGGATTCTCTCTTCTTTTTCTCTCGCATCAAAATTTGGGATGTTTTTTTCTTTCATGCATAATTCCTTGATTGAGTCATTAATCCTTCAATTATCGAAGAAGAGTGAAACCCATCAGTGCTGAGACAAATTTCAATTGTTGTAAGGCATAAACCGAAGCATATACCTAACACGATGCATTATCTTATGTTACATTATTCATTTTTTCGTCCCAATTAAAAAATGATTTATCTCTATGTTCAATTGACAATTGGTAGAGCTGTACCAAGAAATTATGAAGCTGATCTGGTTTCTATTTTGGCATCACATGTTTAGGAAATAATGTGAATGGGCATAGCCTACTAACCAGTAGGTAGACATCCATTATCAGAATCCTATCTGATTACTTAAAAGCAAAAGGGTCAATAACAGATTTCATGCACTTATATATATATATATACTTACTGTTTTTTTTATAAAACTTCAATGATTAAAATTTAAAATTTCTTTTTATTAATGATAATTATTGTTTGTATCAAAAAATAAAAAAAAATTAAGAAATTATCCTACGTGTAAAGGTCCTAACAAACAAGAGAAAAGACGACTGAAAAAAGAAAAATGCTTGATGAAACATTAATTAACTATAAAAGAGCCTTTGAAATAAGAACTTTAAAAAAAAACAAGATGTTCAAGGGGACAACATCGAGTTAGGAAGGATAACTCGAGAACTTGAGATTATGAGCTCAAGTATAAAAGAGATTATGGTAGCAAGCCTTTAACACCTCGACTTCAAGCACAATTAATGGATGAGTCATAACTATGAACCTAATCCAGGGATCGAGAATCATCTAAGAGTCGTGCATTTAACTGACTAAGGTAAAAGTGGTAATGATTAATTACAATACACGTATTGAAATTAGAGATTGTGACACATGGCATGCTCAACGCATTTAATCAAAAATAAATGAGGAAGTGGAAACGTGGGAGACGTTTGAGAATTATCAACACAACTATCTAAGTCAGAATGAATATATATAGCATCAGAATCAATCATAAGGCAGACAGACAATCATCAAACACTTTTTATCTTTTTTGCATTTACGCTTGTTTCTTTCCCGTAATCATAGTGGTAACTGTACTCGTAGTAGTAGTTCACATTTCTCACTCCTTTTCTGTCTCGAAGTAGAGTCAAGCCAAGTCAGCATTGAAGGCCTGGTCTACATACAAGAGGCTTGAGAGGCTTGCATCCGGTACTTTGAAGTTTTAATCATGTAAACTCTTGTATCAAAGTTACTTGAAATATAAATATATTGAGTTTATTGTTGTTGTAAAATTGTTATTTATTTCAATCATTAACTGATAGATTAAATTCATTTTCTTGAATTTATAAATTATATCATTAAAATCCTCTTAATTGAGATAACATCGAATTTATTTAAAAAAATAATATTCCAATCAAGTCAATCTCAATTGATGCATAATTATTTTTTCACAAACAACTATAATCATGAATATTAATATTTATGTTTTTAATAATAACATCGTAATTTAATTCAGTAAATAAACTAGAATAGAAGAATGGAGCTAAGCTAGCTGTAATATGCGTGAACCATGGCATCGTGAAGGTTAATGAAGACTGTCAAGATTGTAGGGTTTGTGGCCTGTACTTGTTACACCTAATTGCATCATCGTGCTATTATTCTTTTTTTTTTAAACTGTGGGATAAAGTTGATTAGGAGACAGTGATTTAACAAACTTATCATTGCCATTTCATATATACTTTTATTTAATTTATCTGGCACATAGTTGTAGGTAGTGAAGATTGACTGAGTCATGTGTAATTTCGTTAGAAACTGGTCTCCATCATCATCATCATTATTATTATTTATCATGATCTTTAGAATTTGAAGCAAGAAAAAATTATGTCTTCTCGATTTAGTAACATATTTCAATCGAAGGTGACATATTTGACTCTTTGATCTTGTCAAGCAAAATAAAAATTTATATTAGCATCAATCACTCTATACTCCTTGAGGAATTAATTTAACTTGAATTTGGACGGAGTTCAGACCAACCACCATGTATCAAGCAAATTTAATTTTTAAATTTTACAGAATTTAGGAATTTGTCCTCGCAAAAGTAGGTGTAATAAAAATTACTTTAGATTCATCAAGTGTTTTGAGACCTAACGTTTTTTTACAAGTATTTATATGGGATACCTGCAACCTTAATTAGGTGAAATTAATTAGCTAATTTGCATAAAGTAAGATTTGTACACGTATCTCACTAGCATTTATTTTGAAAGAACTCAGCTAGAGAGAAGTTCAACCAAAGTTACATATAAATATCAATTCGAGTAAGAAATTGAATACTTTTTAAAAGCTGATGTGTATTTTAAATCTCTCTCACACACACCTATATATAAAGAAAAAAAAAACATATTGATGATTGTTATCCCAGATATAATGCTTTTAAAAATAGTTACATATAAATATTATTTTACGGTTTTAAAAATTGAATATTTTTTAAGAGTTAGATATAAATATTGTCTGTTTTGGAGTACATAATTATCTCAGTTTCGTCTATCATAATGTTTTTTTTTCTCCAAAAAAAAAACCATTATCCTTGATTTTATAAGTGTATTTAAAATTTATCCCATTGTGGCAAACATATGTCTTATCGATTTAGTAACATATTTCAATTGAATGTGACATATTTGACTCTTTGATCTTTTCAAACAAAATAAAGTTTCTACTAGCATCAATCACTCTACACGTCTTGTAGAATTAATTTAGCTCGAATTTGGACCGAGTTCACATGCCATCCACCATAACATGCAAATTTTATTTTTTTAATTTTCTGGACACTCGGAATTTTGCATCCACAAATGTAAGTGAAATGAAAATGAAGACTACTTTAGATTTATTTTGTATATTGAGACCTAATGCACTTTGATGGGTATGTGGAATACCCTAGCTACATGCTTATCCATTTTGTCAACAAGAAAAGAGGGAGGATGCTAAGCTCGCAAACTTAATTAGGTGAAGTTAATAAGCTAATTTGCTTAAAGTAAGATTTGTATACATATCTCTCTAGCATTTCTTTCGAAATTACCAAGAGAAATCTAGTCAAAGTTACATATAAGCATCAATTCGAGGCTTTGAAAATTGAGTACTTTTTAAAAGTTAGCGTGCAATTTCAGTCTTTTATATATATATATATATATATATATATATATATAAAGTTATCTCAATATTTATGTTGGGATATCCACTGTGTTATCCCATATAAAAAAAATAGTTTATATGAACCTAAGATTCGTAAACTTAAACTTTTAAATCATATTAGTGTTTATCCATGCATATCAAACATGTGCTTAAAAACCATTATCCCACTTTGATGTGATGTTTTTAGAAAATATTACATATAAATGTTATTCCGTGATTTTAAAAGCTTAATATTTTTTGAGATTTTACCTGCACATAGTCAGTCTTGGAGTACCTAATTACCTCTTTTTGTCTATCATAATGTGTTCTTTTCACAAAAGAAAACCAATTATCCAAGATTTATAAGTTGTGGCAAACATACTCTTAAGTGCATATTATGTATTTAACTAATACATCTTCCTGAACAAAGCTAGAGAATACAAAGTTACACGTTTCACTTTCTCAGAGTCTTCAAGTTAGGTGCAACTACAAGAAGATATTAAGTTTGTCTTTGTCTTATAGTAATAATTTACCCTTGTTTTTCTTTTTATCTAATATGGAGTAATTTTTTTTAATCAATTCGATGTAATTAAAAAAAAAAAACCTAAAAGCTCCTCTTATTAAGATCATATGACTATATGTCTATGCTCGAACAAGTCAAAAAAGAATCTTAATAAAATAAGATTTTCATATCATACAAAAAAAAAATAATGATATCAGGGATCTAATTTCGTGAGAGTTACCACGGAATCGAGAAAGTGTATTAGTAATAATGAGAAAATTGAGTAGTAACTTCGGTATATAATTTTTAAAATTTTTAAAAAAATAATTACTATTAAATTTAATTCATCATGATTATTAATGAATTTTTTCAGTATCGTGATAACTCTCATTAAATTGTGTCCGTAAAATCACTACTCGAAGAAAAACGTTTACTTTAAGTCCAAATAAGTTAGGTAGATGTTCAAAGAGCCAATATTCTTATTATTTCATCATTTCAAGTTTACCAACATATCCAATCAAAATACTATTTCAATCAATATCAATACAAATAATAGCAAGAATAAATCCAATCCCTCCAAGGAAAATAACATAAGTTTGAAAAAAAGAAAGATGAACAAGAACTTTGAGAATCAAATCTGCAGGAAAAGAGGAAAGAGAAAAGAGGAGACCGAGATAAAGAAAGAAGGAAGACAGATGTACCAACAAGCAACCACAATACATGTAATTCTGGTTAAGAGAGAGATTGATGATGGAGTTCAGGTTCAGAGAGATCAAGAAGAAAATGATTTGTTTTCATCTTTTTGTATTTTAAAACGGTATGATGGGCATAATTATTATATTCAATGGTATAATTTTTTTTTTTATACACTAACCTAAAGGAGATTGAATTTGTGTCTTTTATATAGAGAATCTTAAGTTAATCACTAAGAGTCTGTTATGGAACAAACTGTCCATGATTTAGAGGTCGGATTGGGTTATCTCAATCCACTCCCTAATTTGAACCAAAAACTTGAACTATGACACAATCGAAATTAAATTACTGCAATGAGATTTAATTCTGATTAAGTTTTGTGAACCAAATGTCTTGTTAGGTCGACAACCATTAACATTACCCGTTTACTATATTATTAAAGATATTTATCACTTAAATAATTAATTTTTTGACATCCATATCAATAGTCAATCAAAAATATCAATCTTATTCGTTATAATGTCAAACAATAACTTTCTAATGTTAACATATTAATTTACCAATCAATTTTTTACATGGAATAACAAGTTACTAATGAACTTATAGGGTTGCAAAATTAGCTGGTAAAATCAGGTGTTCATATAGCAATACTCTTAACTAAATACAATTCAATTTCTCTTTTCTGAAAAATCATAGTACGTAGTAGATTGCATTGGCTTAGTCTTTATATGCTCTTCCTTACCAAAGAATTACCATAATTTTGTCAATAGCACATGAGAGTTTCATACAAATTAAAGAACCAACATGGAACTGTAAGTATTACTTAGTTTATTTTAACTGTTCAATTTGATCAAGAAATCTTATCATTGCTTGAATTAAATGTTTTGTTAATTAAGTTAATATATAATCTTCTCATGAGATGATTAAGATTAGTCTCCTATGCTAACGAATTAATTAAGTTTGATTCTCTGTCTATTAGTTCAATTCGTGTTCTGTCATATATGGATAAGTAAGAATATTATAAAGAATGATACAAAAATGGGAAGACAAAACTGATTTATCTTCATTACATGAAAAACAGTTAATTATTTTTAAAACAAAATATTCAGAAAATTGAAAGGAAAAAAAAAAGGCATGCAAGTGGTCTCTTTTTCTTTTTACCAAACGTAGTACAATTCCGCCCGCAGATACATAAAGCGAAAGCCATGCAAAATTGTGAATGTGACAAAATTCATTAAAAAAAAAGCAAGGATGAAACATAAAAGTCTAGCCGCCTGGTCCCAGAACCAAAGAAGAAAATGAAAACTGGAAAGTTAGGCGTCCAAAAGGAGGACAAATTAATGTTTTTTCAAATTTCTCCATCAAGAGAAAGAAATAAATAAAACACAAGAAAGACTTTTTGTTTGATTATAAAGATAAAGTTTAATATTAATCACTATTTTTTTATTTCCTTGCTTAGCTTGAAGCCTCTGTACCAGACAAAATCCAAGACTTTGTTAAGTCACATTTCTCCAAACATTAATGACAAACCATTCAAACATATCCTTGGTCAATTTGTATTAATTGTTTTTTTACATGGGTGAAAGTGGAATTTTTTAATTATTGTCAATTTTACTATGATTTGTTGAGAGTGAAATGGTAAAACACAAAATCTATATAAAGGGAGGAAAGAAGATTGATGAAGAGCAGAACCAAACCCACTTTGTAGGAAAGATGGGGTCTTCAAAGGCCTATCTCTTCGCCACTCTTTTAGTGTTAACACTCTCTTTCTTTAGCTTCCCATCACAAACCAAAGCAGACTACCCTTACTCATCTCCACCACCACCTCCCAAGAAATACCCACCACCACCACACTCTCCTCCTTACCACTACAAATCACCACCACCTCCGGTTCACTATCCACCACCACCAGTGTACAAGTCACCCCCACCTCCTCCACCGGTTTACAAGTCACCACCACCACCTCCTCACAAGAAGCCTTATAAGTACAAGTCACCACCACCACCACCTCCAGTTTACAAGTCACCACCAACACCCGAGAAGCCTTACAAGTACAAGTCACCACCACCACCCGAGAAGCCTTACAAGTACAAGTCACCACCACCACCACCCGAGAAGCCTTACAAGTACAAATCTCCACCACCACCACCAGTTTACAAGTCCCCACCACCACCCCATTACATCTATGCATCACCCCCTCCTCCTCACCACTACTAAGCAATGGCTTCAAGGTACGTAAAACTCATCAATTTACATGATGCAATGTTATATCACACATACACTAATTAAGTAGGAGATGTGGTAAAAACAGTGTATTATAGACTGAACTGCACTGTTTATTTTTTGACCACTTTTTAATTTAAATGAATTTGTAAAAAAAAAAGTACTACGGACTTGACTACACTGTTTTTACTACAGCAGATTCGTATTCTAAAATTACATACTCTATCTGTTGTTGCTACAGCCTGCAGGAGAGGAGATTGAATAGAATCGATCCCGAATTCCGAATTCCGAATAAAGAAGATAAAGAAAGCGAGTTTCCGCGTTTGATAATATGTAGTGTAGAGAAAAGAAGGGTTTGATCTATTCTCATGTACTACACCTTGTATTGTTAGGATTATTATATAATGTAAGAAATAATAAACATCTTTCTCAAATTAATTGTTCACTTTGATTATTAGCTTTATGTTCTTTAACACCAGATTTAGTTAGAGAATATGCGATCTCATTGCATTCCCTCGGAGCATATTCGATTTTTACCCTGGACAGCTTTGATAATATGACTTCAGTGGAGGGATTAATTGAATGATATCTCCTTGGTTTGTCAGCACTTTTAATGATTTAGATATTTTAAGTTCTAACTTGGATCAACTGCCCAAGGAATTAGGCCAATTGACTCAGCTACTATGTTTATATTTGAGTGGTTGTTTCAAACTCAAAGTAATTCCAGCGAGGATTCCAAATTCTCTAGAAAGGTTTCTTCCACAGAATTTTATGTTAGAAAAAATCATTTAAAGTTATGTTGAATGGTTGTTTGAAAATCCAAAAAGTATTAATTTAAATTTAAATGTTGTGATTTAAACAGAAATATATAATTTAAATCTAAATGTTGTAATTTAGACAAGAATGTGTCCGATTTTTTGATTTTTTAATTTTTTTAAACATAAACGATCTGGTCCGTTAAAAACTAACAAGCATGATTGTAAAACTCTCATTAAATCTAGAAAAAAATGACTTTCCAGAACTATTTCAAGAGGTGCTTCTACACCTATAAATACATCTCACTCTCCACTTCAGAAACAATTCATTTATCATTTTTTATTCTCTCTTTTTCTCTTAAAAATTCAGCCATAATATTTCGGTATTTCAAAGCAGAATTAAATCAGAAGTTCTTTAGATTTTACTGTCTGCATGCTTCAAATTTGAGACTTAGGTATATCCTGTAGGACTATTCATCTGTAACTCATAGCAAACTTGTTTATACAAGTAAAGACGAATAAAGACTTAAAGACAGTGATTATTACATGTATCTAAATATTGATTCTCATATTATGTTCTCGTTTAAAAAATTTACAACATTTATGCAGATAGAATTGCTCTACAGTGCAATTGGTTCTAAAAAGTAGATACTTGCAAGAATTTTGATGATCTACTTGGTGTTGATCGTCTAGCATATCCTTGCCTACTGAGAGCCTGTGTTTCTTACAGGAGGAGAGAGCATATTGCAATTTAAAATGGGTACCAGATCAACCGTAAGGAATTATAAAACCTTAATCAATTTGATTTCGATCTTTGTGGACAATATTCACCTAAAATTTGATCTTTATGGACAATATTCACCCAAATGTGGTGAAAGGAGTAAGAGTACCGTAAAGTTCTTCATCAAAATTTGGTATCAACTTGCAAGTTTTTCATCGAAGTTTGTTTTTCTCAGTGCTTCTTGGATTCGGTTTGCAAACTCAAGTTAGCATCTACTTTATTACCTTTAATTTGAAAAGGCTGTTAATGTATATGATATTTCTTATTTCTATTGCAATATTAGTTTCTTAGTTTCATAGTTTCATATGTATGAGTTTCCTAATTAGTTTAGTTTCTTAATTTATCATAATCATAGGTTTCTTATTTTTATTAGATTTTATATTCTTAACTTCTATATATAAGTGTGAATTCGTCTTTCACAGTACATCAATAATACAATAGTTCTCTAATCTTTCTTTTATTCTAACAGTGTCTATGGGCAGTGTTCCTTAGCAAGTATGGCTACCATATGATTTAATAAAATCAATATTTGTTTCTAAAAAGAATTAGATATTTTTAAGATAATTTGAAAAACAATACTTTTCTTTTCAATATAATATTTGAAAAGTTGGAAAACAATTTTTTTTTATTTCTCAATTTTTTCAATATTATGTTGGAAAGTAAAATGTTTTCCAAATTATACTAAAAATGTTTAAATCGTTAAAAAAAGTGTTTGTAAAATAGAAATGAAAATTTTTCACAACTAAATACACCCTTAATAACTTACCCAATTATCATAGCTCACACATAAAAAAAATAAACTTAAATAGAGTTACATAAAATTATTATTAAATAAAAAAAATTGAGTATATATTTTGAAGTTGTCATGTGTTGTTCGTCTAATATATAATTATCTCACTTCCTTTTTTTGTGTGTGTTTTTTAAAATGAGTTTTAATAAATACAAATAATTTGTCTTAGTATGTTAGGATTATTATATATTTTAAGAAATAATAAACATCTTTCTCAAATTAATTGTTCACTTTGATTATTAGCTTTATGTTCTTTAACACCAGATTTAGTTAGAGAATATGCGATCTCATTGCATTCCCTCGGAGCATATTCGATTTCTACCGTGGACAGCTTTGATAATATGACTTCAATGGAGGTATTAATTGAATGATATCTCCTTGGTTTGTCAGCACTTTTAACCCAGCTAATTGCAACACACGAATCATTTTCTTTAATAATTTAGATATTTTAAGTTCTAACTTGGATTCCAAGTTCTCTAGTAGGGATTCTTCCACAGAATTTTAATTATATTAAAGGGTTGTTTGAAAACCCAAAAGGTATTAATTTAAATTTAAAGATTGTGATTTAGACAGAAATGTATGATTTAAATCTAAATGTTGTAATTTAAACAAAAAGATGTCAGATTTTTTAATTTTTTTAAACAGAAACGATCTGGTCTGTTAAAAACTAACAAACATGATCGTAAGGCTCTTATTAAATCTGAAAAAAAAAACATGATTTTCTAGAACCATTTGAAGAAGTGTTTTTACATCTATAAATACTCCTCACTCTCCACTTCAGAAACAATTCATTTATCATTCTTTCTTCTCTCTTTTTTTATCAAAAAATATGTCATAATTTTTCAATATTTCAAAGCAAAATTAAATAGAAAGTTCTTTAGATTTTACTGTCTGCAGATTTCAAATTTGAGACTTGGTTGTATCCTGAAGACTATTCGTAAGTAACCTACAGCAAACTTGTTTATTCAAGTAGGGATGAATAAAGACTTAAAGACAGTAATTACTACACGCCTCTAAATCTTGATTCTCATATTATGTTCTCATTTAAAAAATTTACAACATTTACGCAAATAGAATTGCTCTACTGTGCAATCGGTTCTAAAAGGTAGAAGCTTGCAAGAATTTTGATGGTCTACTTGGTGTTGATCGTCTAGCATATCCTTGCCTACTGAGAGCCTGTGTTTCTTACAGGAGGAGAGAGCATATTGCAATTTAAAATGGGTACCAGATCAATCGTAAGGAATTATAAAACCTTAAACAATTTGATTTCGATCTTTGTGGACAATATTCACCTAAAATTTGATCTTTGTGGACAATATTCACCCAAATGTGGTGAAAGGATTAAGAGTACCGTAAAGTTCTTCATCAAAACTTGGTATCAACTTGCAAATTTTTCATCAAAATTTGTTCTTTTTAGTGCTTCTTTAATTCGGTTTACAAACTCAAGTTAGCATCTACTTTACTACTTTTAATTTGAGACGGCTGTTAACGTATATGATATTTCCTATTTCTATTGCAATATTAGTTTCTTAGTTTCATATTAATGAGTTTCCTAATTAGTTTAGTTTCTTAATTTATTATAATCATAGGTTTCCTATTTTTATTAGATTTTATATTCTTAACTTCTATATATAGGCGTGTATTCGTCTTTCACAGTACATAAATAATACAATAGTTCTCCAGTCTTTCTTTTATTTTAACAGTGTCTATGGGTGGTGTTCCTTAGCAAGTATGGCTACCATATGATTTAATAAAATCAATATTTGTTTCTAAAAAGAATTAGATATTTTTAAGATAATTTGAAAAACTACACTTTTCTTTTCAATATAATATTTGAAAAGTTGAAAAACAATTTTTTTTTTATTTTTCAACTTTTTCAATATTACGTTGGAAAGTAAAATGTTTTCCAAATTATATTAAGAATGATTCAATTGTTGAAGAAAGTGTTAGGAAAATAAAAATAAAAAATTTTCACAACTAAATATACCCTTAGTAACTTACCCAATTATCATAGCTCCCACATAAAAAAAAAATAAACTTAAATAGACTTACATAAAATCATTATTAAATCAAAAAAAATTGAGTATATATTTTGAAATTGTCTTGTGTTGTCCGTCTAATATATATAATTATCTCACTTTCTTTTTTCGTGTGTTTTTTAAAATGAGTTTTAATAAACACAAATAATTCGTCCCCATGTTTAATATCCATGAGTCTGTTTCCACGCTGGGCACAATATATTTTAATTGTCATGCATGAAAGGGCTTTCTTTTTCTAAGAATAGTTTTCAAAAGTTTAGGCCACTAAATTGTACAGTATCTGTCATTATAGAATAGGAAAGAAAAAAAAAGTACTACTAGTACAATAAAAAAAAAACATAGAAATTGATTGCCGTTAAGTGTTTCCTTTTGATCTTATAGTGCGCGCATGAATTACATGATTTCATTGATTCGAAGACTGAAAAAAAAGTTAAGGCTGTACTATATTGAAATGAGGACTAAGATGGGTTAATTTGTCGTTTTCTTCTTTTCCAAGACACATAAGAACAATTTAACCTTACAATTGTAAAACATACTGTCATAATTAAAGGAGATGCCCTATTCTCAATGGTGAACGAGAAGTGAGATATAGTGCCACCGACAACAGATCGGTACAGGGTGGGGGAGTTTTAAAGGTTTTTTCTTTGGGAAACTAATGTCCAGATCTTGTTAGAGATTGATTTTTTGGATCAAACTATACGTAAAATATTATATATATATGCCTTAATATAATAATTAAATAAAAAAAATTATACGAAAGTTATCAGTGAACTTGAGCAGCAGACTCTGGACAATAATTTTCCTTTCTCTTAATGATTTAAAATAGTAATATATTTAAAAAAGCTTGAGGTGGCTTCAATTACTATACTATTTTTGGAATCAGTACTGATTACTGAATCCTAAACAAAAACCAAAAGTGGAGAAGACTAGACAGCACACTTTTTGTGGAAAAGCAAACAAGATTTGGTTAGGTGTGACCATCATGTCTATATATGCATGTTAGTCCACATTCCACGGATGGATAATTCACTGAAGGCTAGCTGTATGGACCATATTATAAGCAACGTACTCGTCTTCAAATGTGATGGAGCTTCACCATTTTGTACTATAATTTCCAGCTGATCAGAGGATAAATAAGTCACCCTCATTACAAGTTAGTTAAATGGTGGGAGCCACATGCATACCAACCAAAGTTAGTTAAATGGAACTATTAGAACTTTGAAGTTCAGAAATGTCTATATAAAGAAATTAAATGGGATATTGCTCGCCTACTCACATATATATATATATATATATATATATATATATATATATAAAAGTTTTGTGCTATGTAATGTAATATTGGATTTTCCTATGTATAGACATTTCTAAACTTCAAAGTTCTAATAGTTTCATTTAATTGATGTTGAAAATATGTTAAGTCACTGAACGGACAGGATGCGATACTTGTACACACAACGATTAAAAAAAAATTAAAGAGTCATCGAAGAACCGGAGTGGTTGTGTCTCCGGGGTGATATATATATTGATGTCAAAAATATGTTAAGCAACTGAACGGATAGGATGCGGTACTTGTGCACACAACGATTAAAAAAAAACTTAAAAGAGTCATCGGAGAACCGGAATGGTTGTGTCTTCGAGGAGATTCTCAGATGCCTAAGTCAGTAATTAAAGGTGTAAAGTAAAGAGCAAGAGAGCTGGAGGATCTGAAAGTGAATTGAGTATATACCTGTAATAATAAGAGTCACATTATATAGTGTTTAGAGGTAGAGTTTAATTAGAAAAATGATTAATGTTGAGATTACGATAAGATTAAGATTCTCATAGGTTGGAATATCTTGATAGGACTAAGGTTTTCATAAATTAGAATGTCCTAATAAGATTAAAGTTTTGGTGTGAGATTGTCATTTTGTCATTTACCATGTATAACTCATTTGATAGATTATTCTATCTCATTTATAAAATTGTTTTTTTTTATTATTGAAAAGTGTCAGGTGTCAGATGTCAAGTGTCGGTGACATAACTAATATATAATTAATATATATCATATGCTTTTTATATATGAAAGTCAAATCAAATTGGGACTAAATTATTTTTGTTAATGAAAACAATTAATAATAGATTCTCAACTCACATAATCGATTAACTAATTGCCTTGAGTTTGAAACTTTCACACGATCGATGTGATCAAATTAGAATGCTGTCTCATTTGTTGAGAGATGCTGTGTCTGGTACTAAAGACTTTATACAAATGGGTATTGCTTTCACCAACTTGCAAAAGAGATTTTATTTATTTATTTATTTTAATTGATTCTTTTTTTATTCTAATCTGCAAAAGAGGGCAAATACGTGAATAAACATGCACTAGCATAACGCGGAATGGCATCTGATGGGCCACTTTATATAAAATAAAATAAAAAATACTTAACTTGATCGGATCTAAAATATTAGTTTTAGATTATTTCAAAAATTTATTAAAAATTTTAAAAAAATTTATTAATAACATTAGTATAAGTATGGGATCCAAAAAATAATGTTATTAGTGAAAAATTTTAAAATTATTAGTAAAATTTCAGACTAGTCTAAAATCACTCGATCTAATAAAAAATTCTCCAACTTCTTCACCTAAAAGAGATATATAATAATAAATCCAACAATTACAAAACAGTGCTTAAATACAGTTACTATTTAATTTTTTAATTGCAAAATTTGAATAGCAATGTTATTAAAAATAGTAACTTTGATATTTAATTTTTTAAAATAATTATTATTTAATTTTTTATTATTATTAATAAACTTTTCTTATTTCGTAATAAATTTTATAAAATCAGATTCATTGTATTACTATGTTCTCATTATGGTTCTAGAAATTCTTGAGCAGCACATAAAGCTTAACGTAAATAGATGACTAGAAGTGCATCTATAGTCAAGTTCTAAGCAGAATTATCAGACTTTGGTGTTGTCATTATTCTATCTAAACCTACCTTTGACACTTTCCTTACTTTCTCATTGCCCTCCTTCCTCAATGAAAATGGTTTTTCGATAATTTTTCTTTAAATTTGTTATCATATTCAAGGGAATAAGGTAGCTTCTGATTTGTTATGTACTTTTTGTAGATCATGATCAGTGTCGGCTAACTAACCTTTATTACATCACTAATAAATTACAATTATAACATGGATTCCAAGTTCTCTAGAGGGTTTCTTCCACATTATTTTATGTTAAAAAAAATCATTTAAAGTTATATTAAAAGGTTATTTGAAAATCCAAAAAGTATTAATTTAAATTTAAATGTTGTGATTTAAATAGAAATATATAATTTAAATCTAAATGTTGTAATTTAGACAAGAATGTGTCAGATTTTTTAATTTTTTTAAACAGGCACGATCTAGTTTGTTAAAAACTAACAAACATGATCATAAGGCTCTCATTAAATTTGAAAAAACTTAACTTTTTAGAACTATTTCAAGAGGTGCTTCTACACCTATAAATACACTTCACTCTCCACTTCAGAAACAATTCATTTATCATTCTTTATTCTCTCTTTTTCTCTCAAAAATTATATCATAATATTTCAGTATTTCAAAGCAGAATTAAATCAGAAATTCTTTAGATTTTACTGTCTGCATGCTTCAAATTTGAGACTTGATTGTATCTTATAGAACTATTCGTCTGTAACTCATAGCAAATTTGTTTATACAAGTAGGGACGAATAAAAACTTAAAGACAATGATTACTACACGCCACTAAATCTTGATTCTCATGTTCTCATTTAAAAAATTTACAACATTTACACAAATAGAATTGCTCTACTGTGCAATCGGTTCTAAAAGGTAGAAGCTTGCAAGAATTTTGATGATCTACTTGGTGTTGATCATCTAGCATATCGTTGCCTACTGAGAGCCTGTGTTTCTTACACGAGGAGAGAGTATATTGCAATTAAAAATGGGTACCAGATCAACCGTAAGGAATTATAAAACCTTAAACAAATTGATTTCGATCTTTGTGGACAATATTCACTAAAATTTGATCTTTGTGGACAATATTAATCCAAATGTGGTGAAAGGAGTAAGAGTACCGTAAATTTCTTCGTCAAAACTTAGTATCAACTTGCAAGTTTTTCATCAAAGTTTGTTCTTCTCAGTGCTTTTTGACTTCGATTTGCAAACTCAACTTAGCATCTATTTTACTGCCTTTAATTTGAGAGGGCTGTTAACTTATATGATATTTCCTATTTCTATTGTAATATTAGTTTTTTAGTTTCATATGTATTAGTTTCCTAATTAGTTTAGTTTCCAAATTTTTTAATTTATTATAACCCTAAGTTTCCTTTTTTATTAGATTTTATATTCTTAGCTTCTATATATAGGCGTTTATTAATTGAGGTATTAATTGAATGATATCTCCATGGTTTGTCACAAACGAATCATTTCCTTTAATAATTTGAACATTTTAAGTTTTGATATGGAACAACAGCCCAAAGAATTAGGCCAATTGACTCAGCTACTGTGTTTAGATTTGAGTGTTTCTCACAGGAGGAGAGAGCATATTGCAATTTAAAATGGGTACCAGATCAACCGTAAGGAATTATAACGATTTGATTTCAATCTTTGTGAACAATATTCACCCAAATGTATTAAGAAGGGAGAAGAGACATATTACTAAATATCAGATGGAAAGAAAGGAAACGGATGAAAAGGGTGTTGACTTTCATTATGAAGTTGATGAACTTGATTTAAATTGGCTAAGTAGAAAGGAAACATTCAAAGCATTCTAGAACAGATTATAAACGAAGGTGTACGTTTTCTCCATTTCAATTAGACACATGGGTGGTAAAACGTGTATCTTCTCATTTGACAGAAATGGCTGTCCATACGCGTGCGGTTCATTCCAATATTTAGAACGAAATTGAGTGTCTATAAAAAATTGATTGGTTTTTATGGGAGTTTAGTCTATGTCTCTGCTCTATATTTGTGTTCTGTCATTGCTTTTGCCCTTCAAGTATGGTGTTTGCATAGTCTTGGTTTTCTGTTTGTGTTTATGGGCGCTGTCCTGCTGCATGTGTATGGCTGCCATATGATTTAATAAAATAAGTATTTGATTTAAGAAAGGTAATTTGAACATTTTAAACATGATTTGAAAAACATCTTTTCAACATAATATTGAAAATTTTTAAAAAAAAAATGTTTTCTAAATTATATTAAAGAAAATCAAAATAAAAATTTTATATAACTAAATGCACCCTTAATAGCTTACCTAGTTACCAAAGCTCACACATAAAAAAAATGCTTAAATAAAATTATATAAAGACATTATTACATGCATGAATCCAAAAAAAAAATTGAATATATATTTTGAAGTTGTATTGTGTTATTAGTTTAATATATAATTATCTCACTTTCTTTTGTTCGTGTGTGCTTTTTAAAATAAGTTTTAATAAAAATAAAACAAAACAGAAAAAGATAAAGAACCTAATGATGATTAATCCCCTTAAAGCATATATATATATATATATATAGAATTCTATGGTTTCAAAAGTTGGATTCCTTTTTGTATTAATATTATCATATAGATAGTCTTGATCCTTTTTTTTTGTCGGAATAAATTAACTCTGACTAATGTATATTAGCTCCTAATTCAATTTTCATAAAAATAAAATAAAATAAAAAATAACAAAATCCACAACTTTCCTTTAATTTCCACATTTACATATTGGGTATAATTTGCTCAATTTTTTATAATTATTTTAAACTAGGTTATATATACAAATAATAGTTCCCCATATTTAATATTGATGACTCTGTTTCCATGCTGGGCGCAAGATATTTTAATGGTCATGCATGAAAGGGCGCATTCACTAGTTTTCAAAAGTTTAGGCCCCAAGGACATAAGGTGCAGTGGTAGGTTCAGTCTTTGAGATGATGGTTTTTTTGTAAGGTGTTGGGTTCGAGTTCTGCCATTGTGCTGCATATCCTGTGATTTACATCCTCCACAAGGTCCTAGGGTAAGGATTATTGAGGCGATCGTAATGGTCCGTTATCCAAAAAAAAAATTTAGGCCACTAAATTATACAGCATCTGTCTTGATAGAACTTTCAACCGTTCAGTATTTTTATAAGCAAAAGGAAAAAAAAAGTACAAGATTATTTTTTCCAACCAACCACACGAAAAGTAATATATACCTCAATACAATAATTAAATAAAAAAAATTTATATGAAAATTATCAGTGAACTTTCACATAATTATTAATAGAGCTTCTTTGGATTAGAAATTGAATTAATATTCTATTTTTACAGTCAATACTGAATCCTAAACAAAACCAAAACTGCAGAAGACTTCACACCTTTTGTGGAAAAGCAAACAAGAATTAGGTTAGGTGTGACCATCATGTATATTACGTATATGCATGTTAGTCCACATTCCACATATGGCTAATTCAATGAAGGCTAGTTGTATGGGCCACTTCTTCGCCTAAAGGTGCTAAACAAACCCAAGACACTTTCCTACATTTGACACTTTCCTTGGTGAAACTGCTTTTTTGATAATTTTTCTTTAAATTTGTTATCATATTCAAGGGAATTAGGTAGCGTCTGATTTGCTTTGTACTTTTTTTTAATCATGATCAGTGTCCGCTAACTAAATATTATTATTATTATTAAAATAATTATTGTAATTCGCAATCATAATATTAATTATTATTATCAATATTATAATTACTAACATCTCAACACACGTTATGTGTGTGTTGATCTGTTTTTTATATGGTAAAATAATATGTTAACAATTATCTTTTTACCTATAAGCATATCAAACATATTGGCCACATATTCTCCATTAGAAAACTAAACCTGTAAAGAAACCCCAAAAGAAGAACAATCCGGTTAGAATCACGAAAAAAAAATAAAAACAATTGAAAATTTAGAGAAGATAAATAGTAATAGAGAAAATCAACGTGGTCTGAAGATAAGAGAGATAAGGAGAGTGAGAAAGTTAATTCTGAGTGGGATAGTGAGAGAGAAAAACATGGGAGAAATATGTGAGGAGTTGGAGTCAATTGAATTACACATATATCCTTATTTATATTTGATTTATATATATTTAAGTAGGGATTTATGAGACATTTTGAGGAGTGGACACCAAATGAGGGTTTTAGCTTTAATAATAATAATAGCACTCAATGCATGCTACGCGTGTGTTGATTTGCTGATTTGAGGAGTTGAGTCAATTGAGTTACACATATGACCTTATTTAAATATTTGAATTACATATATAACTTTATTCAAATACTCTGATTGCTCCTATCACAGATTGCCTCAAGGGACGTGATTTCCAGTGGTTCGAAAAGGCATAAACCAGTTTTCAACTGGTCAAGCAAAAGATGACAGAGGCACCAGTTTTGGCACTTCCTGATTTTGAAAAGGTGTTTAAGGTAAACTGTGATGAATCTAGGGTTAATATTGGTGGTTTTCTGAGTCATGAGGGGTGCCTGATAGCTTTTTTCAGTGAGAAGCTATCAGGATCAAAGAAGATTTATTCCACCTATGATCTGGAGTTTTATGCCATAGTTCAGTCCCTGAAGCATTGGCGTCACTACCTAATGCAGAGGGAGTTCATTCTTATCACTGATCATGAGGCCCTGAAGTACATCAATGGCCAACACAAACTGAGTAGACGGCATGCCAAGTGGGTGGCGTACTTGCAGGAGTTCACGTTTGCGCTGAGGCACCAAGCAGGAAGTTTGAACCGTGTCGCAGATGCACTGAGCCGTCGTACATTACTCCTCACCACCATGAGCACCAGAATTGTAGGATTTGAGGTTTTCTTTGATATATATGCTGCAGATCCTTCCTTCGGGAGGATAATTCAGGAGGTAACTGATGGTCAACGACATGATTTTATTTTGCATAATAGCTATCTGTTTCGTGGATTACAATTACATTCCAGATTGTTCACTAAGGCAGGAGATTATTAGTGAACTTCATAACGAGGGTCACTTTGGGAGAGATAAGACGTTGGCCTTGATCTCTTCTAACTACCCTTGGTTTGATGCCAGTATGGACTTTGTGTTGGGCTTACCCCGTACCCAACGGGGCTTGGATTCTATTTTGGTTGTGGTTGACAGGTTTTCCAAGATGGCCCATTTTGTACCTTGCAGGAAAACAATGGATGCTGCCCGGACGGCCCATCTTCACTTCAAGGAGATTGTGCGTTTACATGGTGTTCTCCGATCCGTTACTTCAGATCGTGACACCAAGTTCATGAGTCAGTTTTGGAAGAGTTTATGAGAGAAACTGGGGACGAAGTTGAATTTTAGCAGCGCCTACCATCCCCAGATAGATGGTCAGACCGAGGTGGTGAACCGGAGTTTGGGGAACCTTTTGAGAAGCTTGGCAGGAACTAAACCGAAGTAGTGGGATTTGGCGCTACCTCAAGCAGAATTTGCCTATAACAGGTCGAAAAACAGAACCACAGGAATGAGCCCATTTGAGATTGTCTATAGTCAGAATCCATCCAGGGTGCTTGACTTAGCCCCTATTCCACGTGTGGATCGTTTGAATCACAAGGCATATGAGATGGCTGAACATCTTCGGGGTATCCATGAGCAGGTGAAGCTGGCCATTCATGAGAGTAATGCCAAGTACAAGGTTCAGGGCGACAGTCGTCGTCGTCAAGTACTTTTTGATGTGGGTGATTTTGTTTGGACAGTGCTAACTCGTGATCGTTTTCCTGTGGGCGAGTATAATAAGCTTAAAGAGCAAAATATTGGACCTTGTGAGATCTTGTAAAAGATCAATGATAACACCTACAGACTATGCCTCCCCAATCATTTGAGGACTTCTGATGTCTTTAATGTGAAACACCTGAGTCCTTGTTTTGTGGATTCCGATGAAGCTATTGTGAACTCGAGTTCTTTCCAACTCGAGGCTACTGATATAGAAGGATCCGAGTCAGATGATACTGAGTTGTCAGATAACACATTATTGGCACTGAGATACCTTGAGTTGGCATATCAGCACAAAGATGGCAGGTGGACTACTTAGAACGGTTACATTGTTTTGCATGCCACGGGTTCAAATCGGGCCCCGAAGACCCTAGTCTAATTGAAAACAGGCCTCCGGTCAAAACTCAGGTTTTTCTAAGCATAGTTGTTTTTAAGCCAAAAAACGACGTTTAGGCCTTCAATTTTGTAGTTTTTGGTTTTAGGAAACTTTCTATTTGCAATTTCCTTTTGTATTCAAGTCAGAATTGATTGCTGTTGATTCTGTCTTAATACAATCGCTTAATTTTAGTAATTTTCATATTTTATCCCCAAGATTATGTTTTTTGAGATTTTTTTCATTTTTTTTTGTTGTTTTGACATTTTAAATTAGAATGTCACATACAAAAAAGACAGATTATTATTATTGAATAAAATTGTGTTTTTTTCCCTGTAAATTCTCTGTTAAAACTAACTTGCAGAATAATCGTTATTCTACCGACATCAACAACCCATGTCCAGTAAATCTGGAATGACCAAACTACCTTTGACTCTAAAACGTTAAAAAAAACTCTATTAATATTAACCATCACCTTCCAAGCCAATAGAAAACAAATTTTAAGACGACACATTGCACACAAAAATGAATGAGTTTGTTTATTATATTAGGAAATTTTAATATTTGAAACGGAACCCAGAATTCAACTTATAGAAAACGTGAATTCGACACTTGTTTGTATATTTTCTCCATGAGGGAAAAGTTGCTGCCGAAGGCCACTCCGTCTGGCATGCAATATCAAGTTCAAAGAGTTTATGCATTGAATTGACACTCTACCAAACATGATAACCCAATTCTTCCCATGGATGCAAATGTCAGTAGATTACAGAAACATGTTGATCGAGTAAAAGGCACAATTAATTAAACTTTAATTACTTTTTCAAGTAACCTCTTCTTTTGACTTATCGGATTCTTTTTTTTTTTTTTCTCTCGCATCAATATTTGGGATGTTTTTTTCATTCATGCATAATTCCTTGATCGAATCATTAATCATTCGATTATCGAAGAAGAGTGCTAAGACAACTTCTAATTGTTACATAATTCATTTTTTCATCCCAATTAAAATATTATTTGTCTCCTTTTATATCTATTGACAATTGGTAGAGCTGTACCAAGAAATTATGAAGCTGATCTGGTTTCTATTTGGCATCACATGTTTAGGAAATAATGTGAATGGACATAGCCTACCAACCAGTAGGTAGACATCCATTATCAGAATCCTATCTGATCAATTAGGTAAAACCAGAAGGCCATAAAAGATTTCATGCACTTTTATATATATGAACTTCAATGATTAAAATTTAAAAATAATGTTATATTAACGATAATTATAATTATGAATATAATATTTACATTTTAATAATAATATCGTAATTTAATTATATGCTTGGACCATGGTTGTACGTGCTTATAAATGCATGGATTTAACCCGGTGGCCATGGCATCGTGAAGGTTAATGAAGACTGGTCAAGATTGTAGGGTTTGTAGCCTGTACTTGTTACACCTAATTGCATCATCGTGCTATTATTTTCGCGTCGGTGAATTGTTTATATGACTAATTGCATCTTAGTTGTAGATAGTGAAGATTGACTGAGTCGTGTAATTTCGTTAGAAGCTGGTCTCCATCATCATCATTATTATTATTTATCATGATCTTTAGATTTTGAAGCAAGACAGAAATTATGTCTTTATCGATTTAGTAACATATTTCAATCGAAGGTGACATATTTGACTCTTTGATCTTGTCAAGCAAAATAAAAATTTATGCTTCCATCAATCACTCTACAATTTAGCCAATTTAGCTCCAATTTGGTCTGAGTTTACACCAACCACCATATCATGCAAATTTGATTTTTGAACTTTATGCAATTTGAGAATTTACCCTCACAAAAGTAAGTACGATGAAAATTACTTTAGATTCATTGCGTGTTTTGAGACCTAACACTTTCTGACAAGTATTCATGTGGGATATCTTAGCTACTTGTTAATCCATTTTGTTAGCGAAAAAACAAGGGGAGTATTTTGCTAAGCCCGCAACCTTAATTCGGTGAAGTTAATTAGCTAATTTGCGTAAAGTAAGATTTGGACACGTATCTCGCTAGCATTTATTTTGAAAGCTGACATGTATTTAAAATCTCTCTCTCATGTATGTAATTATCTTATTATCCCTCCCCATGTATGCTTTTGTGTTTCTTCAATAAATCTAAAAAAACATATATATTTATATAAAAAGAAAAAAAAAACATATTGGTGATTGTTATCCCACATCGATATAATATTTTTAAGAAGAGTTACATATAAATATTATTTTACAATTTTAAAATTTAAATATTTTTTATGAGTTAGCGTATAAGTATTGTTAGTTTTAGAGTATGTAATTATCTCCGTTTCGTCTATCATGATGTTTTTTTTTTCAAAAAAAAAAATCGATTATCTTTGATTTTATAAGTGTATCAAAAATTTAAAATTTATCTCATTGTGGCAAACATGCTCTTAAGTGGATATTCTTTGTTAAACCAATGCGTCTTCCTAAAAAAGATAAAGGATACGAAGTTATACGTTTCACTTTCTGTGAGAAATCAAGTTAGGTGCAACTACAAGAAGATACTAATTTTGTCTTTTGTCTTATAGTAATATTTTACCCTTCTTTTTCTTTTAAGCAAATATGGAGTACTATTTTTTCTTATCAATTCGATGTAATGGAAAAATTTAAAAGCTTCTCTTATAAAGAGCATATGACTGACTTCGTTTGGTAACCAATTTAAAATAAAAATTAACTTTAACCAATGTTTTAATACGTTATTAAATAACACTTATATATCCATGTTCAATCAAGTTAAAAGACAACCTTAATAAAATAAGGTTTTCATATCATAAGAAAAACGTTAATGTGGGGTCCAAATTAGTTAGGTAGATATTAAAAAGTCATTCTTATAAATTCATCATTTCAGGTTTACCAACACAACACATCCAATCAGGCAACCACAATATATGTAGTTTTAGTTTGGAGAGAGATTGAAGAAGCAGTTCAGGTTGAGAGAGAGAAAGAAAGGAAGAAAAAAAACTATATGTTTTAATTTTTTATATTTTATAAAACGGTATAATAATAGACAATTATTTTAATAGAAATTATAATTTTTTTCAAACACTAACTAAAAGAGATCAAATTTGTGTATTTTATCCGAAGGTTATCATTAAGGTTCTGTTTGGTTTTGAGGTAGAAAGGTGGGATGGGATTAAGTTAATCTCGCACGAATAATTAATCATAAATTTGATCAAAAAGATTTACTGTTTATGTGAAATTGACCTGGACAAATTTAGTTTTAATCTTCCCATTTTAACCCTGCTTGCAGAGTCAGATTCTTTCTTCTTCGTTGTCATCTTCTTCATCCTCTTCCTCTGTCACTTTTTTCTTCTTCATCCTCCTCTTTTTCTTCTCTTTCTCTTTCTCCTTCTCTTCACCAAGGCCATCCAGCGTTTCTTACCCTGGTTCATCTAGACCTGGGTTCGCAATCAGAGTAGAGCCATAGCAGCGCTGTATCAACACTGTAGCAGCGCCGCGCCAAGCCGTAGCAATGCCATCTTCTTCTTACGACGTGATCTCTATGGAGGATGAGTCGCGCGATCCTGATATGTACAATTGGTTAATGGATTTCGAATTTTTCTTCAATTTTTTTTTTCTTTTATTTGGTTCAGATCTATGGTGTTTCATAATTTTGTTTTTAAAAACTCTCTTATCAGTTTCGCGAGTTCTGACCTTGGAGCATAAAGAGAGAAGGTAAAAGAAGAGATGGGATTTATAATGGAGTGTTTGCAGAGAATTTAATTATGAGATTGATGGAAGATTTAAAGGAGATGGGACGAAATTTAGGGATCATATTTATGTAGTGAAGGACTGCTACAAAACCAAGGAGATGTGGAAAAAGAAGATGAATAGGAATTTTGCTTCGAATTTCTTTTTACTTGCCCATATTTTATAAAAAGAAGAATAATAGGTGATGGGGTTTCACAACTTCTTTTTTTGATTTTTTTTCTATTGTTTTTTGTTGTCCTAAATTTGAATAATAATAAAAAGTCACGAAGAAGAGGAAATTTTTTGTTTATAAATCAATGTTTAATTGTTGATGATGATGATGATGAATGAAGGTATTTTGGTATTTATTCTTTTTATTCCACTGTTGTTCCAATTCAACAATTTTTTGAATCAAACATAAGATTAAGTTAATTTCTCTTTAATCTTGTTTAATTTCATTACATCTTAATCCTAATCTTATATTATTATAATTTTGCCCGTGAATCAAAAAAACCTTAAGAAAAATATTATAGCATTAGTTTTACCAAGATTACTATTGGGACAAACTGTCCATGATTTAGAGGTCGGATTGGGTTATCTTAATCCACTCCCTAATTTGAACTTGGACACAATTAGAATTAAATTAGTACATTGAGATTTATTTCTGTTTATGTCTTGTGAACCAAATGTCTTGTTGAGTCGACACCCATTAATATTAGTAAATATATTTAACCTTTAAAAGATTTATTTTTTAACACTTACTTCAACAATCAATCAAAAATTCCAATCTTATTCTTTACAATATTAAACGGTAATTTTTAAAATTAATATATTAATTTACCAATCAATTCTTTACATGGAATAACACGATACTAATAAACTTATAGGATGACAAAATTAGATGATAAAATCAGGTGTTCATATAGAATACTCTTACCTAAATACACTTCAATTTCTCTTTTTTAGAAAGTCTTAGTAGTAGATTACGTTGGATCTTCTCTATCAAAGAATTACCATAATTTTTTCAATGACACGTGAGAGTCTCATGCAAATTAAATGATTAGTAGCTTATAAACGATAAACAATTCAACATGGAGGTATAAGTATTAATGATAAGTGATTGTTAGCTCAGGTTCATGAAAGGAAAAAAGTCTTGTTTAGCTTGAGTTTATGAAAGATACATGTTATAAGAGTTTTTCTCTTATGCCATTTAATGATAAGATGGACCTTTACGCCATGTATCGATATTTTATGGATCTGTGCTACGCAAGAAATTTTCCTATGAAAGATACATGGTACAAGGGTCTATCTCACCATTAAATAAATATGGCATGAGAAGAGAAAAAAAAAGAGTATGATAGACCTTTATGCCATGTATTTTTCATAAACTCGGGCTAGATAAGAATTTTTCAAATATTACTTGGTTTATTTTAGTAGTTCAATTCAATCAACTCTATCATTACTTGAATTAAATATTTTGTTTAAGTTAATATATAGGTCTTGTTTGGATCTCACTTAAATGGTGATTGAATCAATTTTCTTAAAATGAATAAAATATTTAAGTGGATTTAATAGTTTAGGTAATATAATTAAAGGAGATTTTTGGTTGTCAAATGACCAAAAATACCATACTACTTATATGGGACAGATAAGGGACAACAGTAGGTATGTAAGACTTTGTAATTATGGTAAATGAGTTTTTTCTCAATCTGCACTAAAAAAATAATTTAAATGAAAAATTAAAATTGAATTAATTTAATCTGAATTAAAAATGTTACCAAACGTGGCCATAATCTTCCCATGAGATGATTAAGAGTAGTTTCTTAAGCTAACGAATTAACATGCCTAATTTGATTCTCTGGTCTATTAGCTCTTGTTTTGTCATATGGATAATTAAGAATATTATATAAGCTCCAGTAGAAAGAAGGAAACAAAAATAGTAAGACAAAACTGATTTGTCTTCATTACCAGAGAAACAGTTCATTATTTGTAAAATAAAAAAACAGCTAATTATTTTTAAAATAAAATATTCAGAAAATTGAATGGAAAACAAAAAAAAAAGGCATGCAAGTGTTTTTTTTTTTTTTTTTTTACCAAAAGTACTACAATTCCGCCCACAGATATATAAAGCCATGCAAAATTGTGAATATGACAAAATTCATGCTGGAGTTTGTTCATCTTTAAAAAAAAAAAAACATGAAAGTCTAACCGTCTGGTCCCAGACCCAAAAATGAATATGAAAACTGGAAAGTTAGGCGTCGAAAAGGTTGACAAATGAATGTGTATACTAAGTTTATCCTAGTGGTGCCTCGAGAAAGAAATAAATAAACACAAGAAAGACTTTCTGTTTGTGTTATTGGATTATAAAGATATTCCAAGACTTTGTTAAGTCACATTTCTCCAAACATTAATGACAAACCATTCAAACATATACTTGGTCCATTTGTATTAATTATTTTTTCACATGGGTGAAAGTGGAATTTTTTAATTAATGTCAATTTTACTATGATTTGATGAGAGTAAAATGGTAAAACAAAAAATCTATATAAAGGGTGGAAAGAAGATTGATGAAGAGCAGAACCAAACCCACTTTGTAGGAAAGATGGGGTCTTCAAAGGCCTCTCTCTTTGCCACTCTTCTAGTGTTAACACTCTCTTTCTTTAGCTTGCCATCGCAAACCAAAGCAGACTACCCTTACTCATCTCCACCACCACCTCCCAAGAAATACCCACCACCACCACACTCTCCTCCTTACCACTACAAATCACCACCACCTCCGGTACACTATCCACCACCACCAGTGTACAAGTCACCCCCACCTCCTCCACCGGTTTACAAGTCACCAACACCACCTCCTCACAAGAAGCCTTATAAGTACAAGTCACCACCACCACCACCTCCAGTTTACAAGTCACCACCAACACCCGAGAAGCCTTACAAGTACAAGTCACCACCACCACCCGAGAAGCCTTACAAGTACAAATCTCCACCACCACCCGAGAAGCCTTACAAGTACAAATCTCCACCACCACCACCAGTTTACAAGTCCCCACCACCACCCCATTACATCTATGCATCACCCCCTCCTCCTCACCACTACTAAGCAATGGCTTCAAGGTACGTAAAACTCATCAATTTACATGATGCAATGTTACATCACACATACACTAATTAAGTAGGAGATGTGGTAAAAACAGTGTATTATAGACTGAACTATACTGTTTATTTTTTGACCACTTTTTAATTTAAATGAATTTGTAAAAGAAAAAAGTACTACGGACTTGACTACACTGTTTTTACTACAGCAGATTCGTATTCTAAAATTACATACTCTATCTGTTGTTGCTACAGCCTGCAGGAGAGGAGATTGAATAGAATCGATTCAACATTCCGAATAAAGAAGATAAAGAAAGCAAGTTTCCGCGTTTGATAATATATAGTGTAGGGAAAAGAAGGGTTTGATCTATTTTCATGTACTACACTTTGTATTGTTAGGATTATTATATATTGTAAGAAATAATAAATATCTTTCTCAAATTAATTGTTCACTTTGATTATTAGCTTTATGTTCTTTAACACCAGATTTAGTTAGAGAATATGCGATCTCATTGCATTCCCTCGAAGCATATTCGATTTTTACCCTGGACAGCTTTGATAATATGACTTCAATGGAGGTATTAATTGAATGATATCTCCTTGGTTTGTCGGCACTTTTAACCCAGCTAATTGCCACACACGAATCATTTTCTTTAATAATTTAGATATTTTAAGTTCTAACTTGGAACAACTGCCCAAGGAATTAGGCCAATTGACTCAGCTACTATGTTTATATTTGAGTGGTTGTTTCAAACTCAAAGTAATTCCAGCGAGGATTCGAAGTTCTCTAGAAAGGTTTCTTCTACAGAATTTTATGTTAGAAAAAATCATTTAAAGTTATATTAAAGGGTTGTTGGAAAACCCAAAAGATATTAATTTAAATGTAAATGTTGTGATGTAATTTAGACAAGAATGTGTCAGATTTTTTAATTTTCTTAAACAGACACGATCTAGTCTGTTAAAAACTAACAAACATGATTGTAAGTCTCTCATTAAATCTAGAAAAAATATGACTTTCCAAAACCATTTCAAGAGGTGCTTCTACACCTATAAATACACCTCACTCTCCACTTCATAAATAATTCATTTATCATTCTTTATTCTCTCTTTTTCTCTCAAAAATCCTGCCATAATATTTCAGTATTTCAAAACAGAATTAAATCAGAAGTTCTTTAGATTTTACTGTCTGCATGCTTCAAATTTGAGACTTGGTTGTATCCTGTAGGACTATTCGTCTATAACCCATAGCAAACTTGTTTATACAAGTAAGGACGAATAAAGACTTAAAGACAATGATTACTACATGTCTCTAAATCTTGATTTTCATATTATGTTCTTGTTTAAAAAATTTACAACATTTACGAGGAGAGAATTGCTCTACATTGCAATCGGTTCTAAAAGGTAGAAGCTTGCAAGAATTTTGATGATCTACTTGGTGTTGATTGTCTAGCATATCCTTACCTACTGAGAGCCTGTGTTTCTTACAGGAGGAGAGAGCATATTGCAATTTAAAATGGGTACCAGATCAACCGTAAGGAATTATAAAACCTTAAACAATTTGATTTCGATCCTTGTGGACAATATTCACCTAAAATTTGATCTTTATGGACAATATTAATCCAAATGTGGTGAAAGGAGTAAGAGTACCGTAAATTTTTTTGTCAAAATTTAGTATCAACTTGCAAGTTTTTCATCAAAGTTTGTTTTTCTCCGTGCTTCTTGAATTCGGTTTGCAAACTCAAGTTAGCATCTATTTTACTGCCTTTAATTTGAGAGGGCCGTTAACGTTTATGATATTTCCTATTTCTATTGCAATATTATTTTTTTAGTTTCATATGTATTAGTTTCCTAACTAGTTTAGTTTCCAAATTTTTTAATTTATTATAACCCTAAGTTTCCTTTTTTATTAAATTTTATATTCTTAGCTTCTATATATAGGCGTTTATTAATTGAGGTATTAATGGAATGATATCTCCATGGTTTGTCACAAACGAATCATTTCCTTTAATAATTTGAACATTTTAAGTTTTGATGTGGAACAACAGCCCAAAGAATTAGGCCAACTGACTCAGCTACTGTGTTTAGATTTGAGTGTTACTTACATGAGGAGAGAGCATATTGCAATTTAAAATGGGTACCAGATCAACCGTAAGGAATTATAACGATTTGATTTCAATCTTTGTGAACAATATTCACCCAAATGTATTAAGAAAGGAGAAGAGACATATTACTAAATATCAGATGGAAAGAAAGGAAACGGATGAAAAGGGTGTTGACTTTCATTATGAAGTTGATGAACTTGATTTAAATTGGCTAAGTAGAAGAGCGGTGATTTTCATGGACTACAAAGGAAACATTCAAAGCATTCTAGAACAGATTATAAACGAAGGTGTACGTTTTCTCCATTTCAATTAGACACATGGGTGGTAAAACGTGTATCTTCTCTTTTGACAGAAATGATTGTCCATACGCGTGCGATTCATTTCAATATTTAGAACGAAATTGAGTGACTATAAAAATTGGTTGGTTTTCATGAGAGTTTAGTCTATGTCTCTGCTCTATATTTGTGTTCTGTCATTGATTTTGCTCTTCAAGTATGGTGTTTGCATAGTCTTGGTTTTCTGTTTTTGTGTTTATGGGCGCTGTCCTGCAGCATGTGTATGGCTGCCATATGATTTAATAAAATAAGTATTTGATTCTAGAAAGGTAACATGAATATTTTTAATATAATTTGGAAAATATTTTTTCAATATAATATTGAAAAAGTTGGAAAACATTTTTTTTTTGTTTCTCAAAATTTTTAATATTATGTTAAAAAGAAAAATAATTTCCAAATCATGTTAAGAAAAATCAAAATAAAAATTTTAAATGACTAAATGCACCCTTAATAGCTTACCTAGTTACCAAAGCTCACACATAAAAAAAATGCTTAAATAAAATTACATAAAGATATTATTACACACATGAATCCAAAAAAAAATTGAATATATATTTTGAAGTTGTCATGTGTTATTAGTTTAATATATAATTATCTCACTTTCTTTTGCTCATGTGTGCTTTTTAAAATAAATTTTAATAAAAATAAAACAAAACAGAAAAAGACAAAGAACCTAATGATGATTAATCCCCATAAACAGATAGTCTTGATCCTTTTTTTTGTCGGAATAAATTAACTCTCTAAAATATATTAGCTCCTAATTCAATTTTCAAAAAAAAAAAATCCACAACTTTCCTTTAATTTCCACATTTACATATTGGGTATAATTTGCTCAATTTTTTATAATTATTTTAAATTAGGTTATATATACAAATAATCTTTCCCCATATTTAATATTGATGACTCTGTTTCCATGCTGGGCACAAGATATTTTAATGGTCATGCATGAAAGGGCACATTCAGTACTTTTCAAAAGTTTAGGCCACTAAATTATACAGCATCTGTCTTGATAGAACTTTCAACCGTTCTGTATTTATATAAGCAATAGGAAAAAAAAAAGTACAAGACTATTTTTTCGAACCAAAACACACAAAAAAATAATATATACCTCAATACAATAATTAAATAAAAAAATTATATAAAAATTATCAATGAATTTTCACATAATTATTAATAGAGCTTCTTCGAATTAGAAATTGAATTAATATTCTATTTTTACAGTCAATACTGAATCCTAAACAAAACCGAAACTGGAGAAGACTTCACACCTTTTGTGCATGTTAGTCCACGTTCCACATACGGCTAATTCAATGAAGGCTAGTCGTATGGGCCACTTGTTCACTAAAGGTGCTAAACAAACCCAGGACACTTTCCTACCTTTGACACTTACCTTAGTGAAACTGATTTTTCGGTACTTTTTCTTTAAATTTGTTATCATATTCAAGGGAATTAGGTAGCTTCTTATTTGCTTTGTACTTTTTTTTAATCATGATCAGTGTCGGCTAACTAAACTTTATTTCATTATTATTATTATTATTATTATTATTTTTATTTTTATTTTTATTCGCAATTATAATATTTATTATTATTATTATCAATATTATAATTACTAGCATCTCAACACACGTTATGCGTGTGTTGATCTGTTTTTTTATATAGTAAAATAATATGTTAACAATTATCTTCTTACCTATAAGTATGCCAAACATATTGGCCACATATTCTCCATTAGAAAACTAAACCTGTAAAGAAACCCCAAAATAAGAACAATCCCGTTAGAATCACGAAAAAGAAATAAGAACAATTGAAAATGTAGAGAAGATAAATAGCAATAGAGAAAATCAACGTGGGCTGAAGATAAGAGAGATAAAGAGAGTGGGAAAGTTAATTCTGAGTGGGATAGTGATAGAGAAAAACATAGGAGAAATATGTGAGGAGTTTGAGTCAATTGAATTACACATATAACCATATTTAAATATTTGATTTATATATATTTAAGTAGGGATTTATATGACATTTTGATAGGTGGACACCAAATGAGGGTTTTGGCTTTAATAATAATAATAATAGCACTTAACGCATGCTACGCATGTGTTGATCTACTGATTTGAGGAGTTGAGTCAATTGAGTTACACATATAACCTTATTTAAATATTTGCTTTATATATTTAAGGGTTTATGAGAGATTTTGAGGGGTAGACTCCAAATGAGAGGTTTGGCTTATTAATAATAATAGTATATCAACACACGTTACGCGCGTGTTGAACTGCTGATGAGAGGAGTTTGAGTCAATTGAATTACACATATAACTTTATTCAAATACTTGATTTATATATTTAAGCGGAGGTTTATGAGACATTTTGAGAGGTTGACACCGAATGAGGGTTTTGACTTTATTATTCTATATATATGTACAAGCATCTCAACACACACATGTGCTAGTTTGCTATTTTATATGATAACATAATACACTTACAATCATCTTCTTACCTATAAGCATGCCAAGTATAATGATCACATATTCTGCATTAGAAAACTGAATCTGCAAAGAAACCGCAATAGAAGACCAATTCGATTAGAATCACAAAAAAAGAAATAAGAATAATTAAAAATGTGGAGAAGATAAAGATGAACGGATAAAATCAACATGAGTTGTAGTCAATTGAATTACAAATATAACTTTATTTAAATATTTGATTTACATATTTAAGTATATATTTTTTTGGATATTTTTTGGGATAAATACAAAATGAGAGTTTTGGCTTTATTAATAGTATAGATATGTGTGTGTGTGTGATTATTATCAGTATTATTAATATATTAATAATAATAATTATTATTATTATTATTATCATTATCATTATCATTATTGTAATTATTATTATTACTATTTTATTATTTTATTATCATCATCATCAAAAGTATTATTACATTTGCTATCATTATATTAATAATTATTATTATAACTATTATAAAACTATTTTTTATTATTAAAATAAATTTTATAATATTAATAAATAATAGCTATTATTAAATTACTATTTTATAATTATAATAATAGTTATAAGTATTTTTATTATCATAATTATAATTATAAAAATAATATTAATATGTGTATTAATTACTTAACTTTGTGGCCATCTAAAAAAATATCTGCCTCAGTACTAGATCGAACAATAACCGTTTGTTTCTTACTACGCCAAGAGATAAGAGAAATGCCAAGTAGGAAACAATAACCAGTGGTAGAACGACGATCTGTAGGATCACTTGCCCAATCTGCATCGGTATAAGCACACAACTGAAGAGGAGACCGAGAGGAGAAAAAGAGCCCATGAAACAATGTCCCCTTTAGGTAACAAAGGATGCGAAGAACAGTAGGAAAATGAGTAAAGCGAGGAGCAGCCATAAACTGACTCACCTGATGGACAACATACGAGATATCAGGTCGAGTAACAGTAAGGTAGATAAGACTGCCAACCAAATGTCGATATAAAGTAAAATCACGAAGAAATTTGCCATCATGAGGTGTAAGATGAGCATTAAGCTTTGTTGGTATGTTAACAACCTTACTGTCTACGAGATTTGCCCGAGAAAGCATATTAGAGATAGATTTGGCTTGTGTCAAATAATAACGATCAGAAGAAGATGAAATCTCAAGACCAAGAAAATAGCTGAGAGGACCAAGATCTTTCATCTCAAAATGTTGATTGAAAAACTGTTTAAGTTCCTGAATACCAATGGGATCATCCCCGGTGATAATCATGTCATCAACATAAAACAGAAGAAGTATGATGCTCCGGTCTGTGTCGCGAACAAACAAGGCTGAATCATAGGAGCTAATGGAATATCCAAGGCTGGACAAAGTGTTGCTAAACTTAGCAAACCATGCTCGAGGAGTCTGCTTAAGTCCATATAGAGCTCGACGAAGACGGCATACCTTGTTTGTTGGATTAGATAGTCCAAGAGGTGGCTGCATATAGACTTCTTCACTAAGATCACCATTAAGGAATGCATTTTTAACATCCATTTGAAAAAGTAACCAATGGCGAGAGGCTGCAACAGCCAGCAAAGCACGCACAGAAGATAGATGAGCAACTGGAGCAAAGGTCTCCTCATAGTCCACACCGTACCCCTAAGTAAAACCCCTGGCAACAAGTCGAGCCTTGTACCTGTCAACAGTACCATCTGAACAAGTCTTAATTTTGTAAACCCACTTACTACCAACCACAGACTTTCCAGGAGACAAGTCAACCAAATCCCATGTATTATTCTTGTGTAAAGCATCAAGTTCCTCTTTCATTGCAGTCTGCCAAAAAAGGTTAGTGGAAGCCTCACGATAGGAGTGGGGTTCATGTAAAGTAGCTCAAGCATGAAAGCAATGAAAATCCTGGAGATGGGATGGAAAAGATCTTACTCTGGTGGATCGGCGAAGGTCTAGAGGGGAAGTGTGAACATAATCCTCATACGTAACAGACCCTAAGGGCTCAGGCGAAGCGACGTCGAGAGTATCAGGTGGAGTGGAATCGAGAGTATTAGGTGAGGGAGACTCGGGTAAGACATTATTGGTGTGAGGTGAAGGAGACTCGGGCAAGACATCACTAGTTGAGTAGGAGAAATATGAGGCTCCATAAGTGTGGTAAAATGAGGAAAAGATGGCATGCTGAATTTACCAATTTCATGAAATAGTCTATGCTCCCAGAAAACTACATGACGGGAGATGCGAAGATGACGAGACACAGGATCATAACACCGATAGCCTTTTTGTTCAATTCCATATCCAAGAAAACAACACATTTGAGAACGAGGCTCGAGTTTTGTGCGCTCATGAGGTTAGACTAAAACAAAACAAGCAGAACCAAACACACGAAGATGGTGGTATGAGGGAACATAGCCAAACAACCGCTCGTAAAGAGTGCAATTATCAAGGATAGGGGTAGGCAGCCTATTGATAGTGTAGACAGCCGTTAGAGTGGCTTCACCCCAAAATAGGGTAGGAACAGATGTAGAAATGAGGAGGGCTAGAATAGTGTCTAAAATGTGCCTAAATTTACGTTTAGCTCGACCATTTTGTTGTGAAGTGCCAGGACATGACAAGTGAGGAATAGTGTCATAATTTTTTAGGATGGCTTTAAAAGCATGTTGAGTATATTCTAAAGCATTATCAAAGCGAAAAACTTTGATGGGTTTTGAAAATTGGGTTTCAATCATTTTGGCAAAAGTATGATAAATATCCAATAATTCATAACGAGATTTCATTAAAAATACCCAAGTGTAACGAGAGAAATCATCAACAAAAATTACAAAATAGTGTGAACCACTCATACTAACAACAGGAGAAGGTCCCCAAATATCAGAATGAATTAAATCAAACGAAGAAGTAGCATGAGACTCACTATTATTAAAAGGCAAAGCCGGCTGTTTTCCAAGTTGACACGAAATACAATCAAATGAACTTTTAGACACTGACCCTAACAAACCCTTTGAAGCTAAAAGTTATACCCGAGATGCAGATGTATAACTAAGACGTGAATGCCAAAGTGCAAGGGATGGTGGTGACAAGGAGGCAGCAGCAAAGACATTAGAGGCAGGAAGTTATAAGGATGAGAGTTCGAACATACGCCCAATTCTACTCTTGGTCCCGAGGGTCTGACCAGTACGAGGATCCTGCACATTCACACCAGAAAAGTCAAAGACAAGTCTATATCCAAGTTCACATAATTGCCCAATGGAAAGAAGATTATAGGATAATTCTGGCACATGAAAAACTTCAGGAATAGAAAGAGAACGACTATTGATGGTGCCTATAGTTTTAACAGTCATAATGGAGCCATCAACTGTGCGAATGAATGAGGAATGAGGTGAAGGTGTAGATGTGGTAAATGAAGCTGGGAAAGGTGTCATATGGTTGTAACAAGCAGAATCAAAAAGCCAAGAGGCAGAGTTACCTGGTAGGACTGAGAAGGCAAAGGGAGATGCATTACCAGAATGAGACTGGATGATCTGATTAACTATTGCCTCGAAGTTAGCTACATATAAGGTGACAGTAGATCCTGATGATCCGTCAGAGGGTGCAACTGAAGTTGAAGTTGAAGTTGTAGCTGCAGATGGATATAGAACAACTGTAGAGAGAGTGCTCTCAGGATGAGCAACTGCTACAGTGGGAGCATTAGATCTTCCCCTTTGCCAACATTTATCAATAGTGTACCCTCGACATTTACAAAAACGACAGAAATTGTTGTCGCGAGGCTTAGGAGGAGGTCGAGGAGAACCAAACCTATCAGAATGTTTTAGCTGAAATGATGAAGAACTAGATAATGGAGCAGCCAACACTGAAGGACTATGTTGAGAGTGTATAGTCTGTGATCTACTTTCTGCATGAACAAGTTCAAAGATGGCATTGTCCAAAGTAGGGAGAGGAGAGTGATGTAAAAGTTGCACACGAATAGGCTCAAAATCATCACGTAATGCCATAAGAAAATGGTGAAGACGATGTTGATCCCTTCGTTCAGCATACATTTTGGCATATGTAGGATCCTTCCAAATAGGATCAGAGTATCTCGAGCACCATCAACAGCAGATTAGCGAGAAGCAAGCATATCCCAAGCACCCTTAGCTTCATCAAAGCTACCAAATAGAGCAGAAATAGATGGAATAGTAGTACTATGGAACCATGTAAGAATTTGATGATGATTACTTTCCCAATCAATTAGACGAGTGAGAAGAGCATCATCAGTTTCAGTAGCCCCTTTAACTGGCTTCTCGACAGTACCAACCACATAAGACCAAAGCTTACGACTTTTGAGGAAACTTCGCATAGATTGAGACCAAACAATATAGTTTGTACCATCCAATACATACTGAACATGACGAAAAATATCTTTTTCTACCATCTGGTCAAATTTGGTCGTCGGTCAACGGTCAATGGTCAACGGCTAAATAGTAACGTCGATGGAGCAGTGGCTGAGATGACGTCGATGAAGAATGAGACTCCGACTATAGTGATGACCCGACAGGTATGAAAATGATATATAAAAAGTTTTTATGATGTGAAGGATCCACTAATAGTGGCAATCACAGAGCATACTCAACTCTTAATATACCTAAAACATTCAAGAAGTTTTTCTGATGTGAAAGATCCACTAATAGTGGCAATCACAGAGCATACTCAACTCTTAATATACCGAGAACCACTAAGGCTCTGATACCATGTTAAGGTTTAAGAGAGGAAGTGAGACAATACAAAGAAGAGAATTGTATTGAATGGTGTGATTTACTTACAAGTGAGCTATCTCATTTATACAAGCTAATAAGAGAAGCAAAGCTATAAACAACTAATGTGGGACTAAACTAACTAAGCAATAACTAGGCTATACATAATCTAACAATATTAACCATCACCTTCCAAGCCAATAGAAAACAAATTTTAAGACGACACATTGCACACAAAAATGAATGAGTTTGCTTATTATATTAGGAAATTATAATATTTGAAACGGAACCCAGAATTCAACTTATAGAAAACGTGAATTTTGGTCTACTTGTTTGTATATTTTCTCAATGAGGGAAAAGTTGCTGCCGAAGGCCACTCCGTCTGGCATGCAATATCAAATTCAAAGAGTTTATGCATTGAATTGACACTCTCTACCAAACATGATAACCCAATTCTTCCCATGGATGCAAATGTCAGTAGATTACAGAAACATGTTGATCGAGTTTTTCAAGTAACGTCTTCTTTTGACTTATCGGATTCTCTTTTTTTTCCCTCGCATCAATATTTGGGATGTTTTTTCCATTCATGCATAATTCCTTGATCGAATCATTAATCATTCGATTATCGAAGCAGAGTGCTAAGACAACTTCTAATAGTTACATAATTCATTTTTTCATACCAATTAAAATATTATTTATCTCATTTTATATCTATTGACAAATGGTAGAGCTGTACCAAGAAATTATGAAGCTGATCTGGTTTCTATTTGGCATCACATGTTTAAGAAATAATGTGAATGGACATAGCCTACCAACCAGTAGGTAGACATCCATTATCAGAATGCTATCTGATCGATTAGGTCAAACCAGAAGGCCATAAAAGATTTCATGCACTTTTATATATATGAACTTCAATGATTAAAATTTAAAAATAATGTTATTTTAACGATAATTATAATTATGAATATAATATTTACATTTTAATAATAATATCGTAATTTAATTATATGCTTGGACCATGGTTGTACGTGCTTATAAATGCATGGATTTAACCCGGTGGCCATGGCATCGTGAAGGTTAATGAAGACTGGTCAAGATTGTAGGGTTTGTAGCCTGTACTTGTTACACCTAATTGAATCGTCGTGCTATTATTTTCGCGTCGGTGAATTGTTTATATGACTAATTGCATCTTAGTTGTAGATAGTGAAGATTGACTAAGTCGTGTAATTTCGTTAGAAGCTGGTCTCCATCATCATCATTATTGTTATTTATCATGATCTTTAGAATTTGAAGCAAGACAAAATTATGTCTTTATCGATTTAGTAACAAGTTTCAATCGAAGGTGACATATTTGACTCTTTGATCTTGTCAAGCAAAATAAAAATTTATATTACCATCAATCACTCTACAATTTAGCCAATTTAGCTCGAATTTGTTCTGAGTTCACACCAACCACCATATCATGCAAATTTGATTTTTGAGCTTTATGCAATTTGAGAATTTGCCCTCACAAAAATAAGTGCGATAAAAATTACTTTAGATTTATTGCATGATTTGAAACCTAACACTTTTTGACAAGTATCCATATGAGATACCTTAGCTACTTGTTAATCCTTTTTGTCAGCAAAAAAACAATGGGAGTATTTTTGCTAAGCCCGCAACCTTAATTAGGAGAAGTTAATTAGCTAATTTGTGTAAAGTAAGATTTGTACACGTATCTCGCTAGCATTTATTTTGAAAGCTGACGTGTATTTTAAATCTCTCTCTCTCTCTCTCTCTCTCTCTCTCATGTATGTAATTATCTTATTATCCCTCCCCATGTATGTTTGTGTGTTTTGTCAATAAAATCTAAAAAAGCATATATATATATATATATATATATATATATATATATATATAAAAAGAAGAAAAAAACATATTGATGATTGTTATCCCACATCGATATAATATTTTTAAGAAGGGTTATATATAAATATTATTCTACGATTTTAAATTTTGAATATTTTTTATGAGTTAGCGTATAAATATTGTCAGTTTTGGAATATGTAATTATCTCCGTTTCATCTATCATGATGTTTTTTTTTTCAAAAAAAAATCCATTATCCTTGATTTTATAAGTGTTTCAAAAATTTAAAATTTATCTCATTGGGCAAACATACTCTTAAGTGGATATTCTTTGTTTAACCAATACATCTTCCAAAAAAAGATAAAGGATGCGAAGTTATACGTTTCACTTTCTGTGAGAAATCAAGTTAGGTGCAACTACAAGAAGATACTAATTTTGTCTTTTGTCTTATAGTAATATTTTACCCTTCTTTCTCTTTTAATCGAATATGGAGTACTATTTTTTCTTATCAATTCGATGTAATGGATAAATTTAAAAGCTTCGCTTATAAAGAGCATATGACTGACTTCGTTTCGTAATCGATTTAAAATAAAAATTAACTTTAACCAATATTTTAATAAGTTATTAAATAACACTTATATATCTATGTTCAATCAAGTTAAAAGAGAATCTTAATAAAATAAGGTTTTCATATCATAAGAAAAACGTTAATGTGGGGTCCAAATTAGTTAGGTAGATATTAAAAAGCCACTCTTATAAATTCATCATTTCAAGTTTACCAACACAACACATCCAATCAAGCAACCACAATATATGTAGTTTTAGTTAGGAGAGAGACTGATGATGCAGTTGAGGTTGAGAGAGAGATAAAAAGGAAGAAAAAAAATTATTTGTTTTCATCTTTTTATATTTTATAAAACGGTATAATAATAGACAATTATTTTAATAAAAATTATAATATTTTTCAAACACTCACCAAAGGAGATCGAATTTATGTATTTTATCCGAAAGTGATTATTAAGGTTCTATTTGGTTTTGAAGTAGAAAAGTGAAATGGTATTAAGTTAATCTCACACAAACAATTAACCTGGACAAATTTAGTTTTAATCTTCCCATTTTAACCCTGCTTACAGAGTCAGATTCTATTCTTCTTCGTTGTCATCTTCTTCCTCACTCTTCTTCTTCAGCCTCTTCCTCTGTCACTTTTTTCTTCTTCCTCCTCCTCTTTTTCTTCTTTTTCTCTTTCTCCTTCTCTTCACCAAGGCCATCCAGCGTTTCTTACCCTGGTTCATCTAGACCTGGGTTCGCAATCAGAGTAGAGCCGTAGCAGCGCTGTATCAACACTGTAGCAGCGCCGCGCCAAGCCGTAGCAATGCCATCTTCTTCTTACGACGTGATCTCTATGGAGGATGAGTCGCGCGATCCTAATATGTACAATTGGTAAATGGATTTCGAATTCTTTTTTCAATTTTTTTTTCTTTTATTTGGTTCAGATCTATGGTGTTTCATAATTTTGTTTTTAAAAACTCTCTTATCAGTTTCGCGAGTTCTGACCTTGGAGCATAAAGAGAGAAGGTAAAAGAAGAGATGGGATTTATAATGGAGTGTTTGCAGAGAATTTGGTTATAGATTGATGGAAGATTTAAAGGAGATGGAACGGAAATTTAGGGATCATGTTTATGCAGTCAAGGACTGCTACAAAACCAAGGAGATGTGGAAAAAGAAGAAGAATAGGAATTTTGCTTCGAATTTGTTTTTACTTGCCCATATTTTATAAAAAGAAGAATAATAGGTGATGGGTTTCACAATTTCTTTTTTTGATTTTTTTTCTGTTGTTTTTTGTTGTCCAGAATTTGAATAATAAAAAAAAAAGTCACGAAGAAAAAGAATTTTTTTTGTTTAAAAATCAATGTTTAATTGTTGATGATGAATGAAGGTATTTTGGTATTTATTCTTCTTATTCCATTGTTCTTCTAATTCAACAATATTTTGAATCAAACATAAAATTAAGTTAATTTTTCTTTAATCTCGTTTAATTCTATTACGTCTTAATCCTAATCTTATACTATTATAATTTTGCTCGTGAACCAAAAGAACCCTAAAAAAAATATTATAGAATTAGTTTTACCACGATTACTATTGGGACAAACTGTCCATGATTTTGAGTTTAATGAAAAATGCATGTTATAAGAGTTTTTCTCTTATGTCATTTAATGATAAGATGGACCCTTATGCCATGTATCGATCTTTTTATGGATCTGTGTTAAGTAAGAACTTTTCCCATGAAAGATACATGACACGAGAAGAGAAAAAAAAAAAAGTGATAAACTCTTATACTATGTATCTTTAAATAAAGCATCAGAGCTGTTTCTCTGTGTTTTTAGGGTTTTTCTTATGTTTCTCCCTGTGAAATATCTGTTTTTAGGGTTTATCTAGCCTCTATATTCTTCTTATTTCACTGTTGTTCCCATTCAATAATATTTTAAACCAAACATAAGATTAAGTTAGTATCTCTTTAATCTCGTTTAATTCTATTACATCTTAATCCTAATCTTATACTATTATAATTTTGTTCATGAACCAAACGGACCCTAAGAAAAAGGTTATAACATTAGTTTTACCAAGATTTCTATTGGGACAAAGTGTCCATGATTTAGAGGCCGGATTGGGTTATCTCAATCCACTCCCTAATTTGAACTTGGACACAATTAGAATTAAACTAGTGCATTGGGATTTAATTATGTTTATGTCTTTTTGAACCAAATGTCTTGTTGAGTCGACACCCATTAATATTAGTAAAGATATTTAACCTTTAAAAGATTTTTTTTTTTACACTTACATCAACAATCAATCATAAATTTCAATTTTATCCTTTATAATATTAAATGATAATTTTTAAAGTTAAAATATTAATTTACCAATCAATTCTTTACATGGAATAACACGATACTAATAAACTTATAGGATGACAAAATTAGATGATAAAATCAGGTGTTCATATAGAATACTCTTACCTAAATACACTTCAATTTCTCCCTTTTAGAAAGTCTCATGCAAATTAAATGATTAGTAGCTTATAAACGATAAACAATTCAACATTGAGCTGTAAGTATTAATGATAAGTGATTGTTAGCTCAGGTTCATGAAAGGAGAAAGTCTTGTTTAGCTTGGGTTTATGAAATATACATGTTATAAGAGTTTTTCTCTTATGTCATTTAATGATAAGATGAACCCTTATGTCATGTATCGATCTTTTATGGATCTGTGTTAAGTAAGAACTTTTCCCATGAAAAATACATGACACGAGAAGAGAAAAAAAAAAGAGTGTGATAAACTCTTATACTATGTATCTTTCATAAACTCGGGCTAGATAAGAATTTTTCAAGTATTATTTGGTTTATTTTAGTAGTTCAATTCAATCAACCCTATCATTACTTGAATTAAATATTTTGTTTAAGTTAATATATAGGTCTTGTTTGGGTCTCACTTAAATGGTGATTGAATCCATTTTCTTAAATTGAATAAAATATTTAAGTGGATTTAGTAGTTTAGGTAATATTATTAAATGAGACTTTTGGTTGTCAAATGACCAAAAATACCATACCACTTATATGGGACAGATAAGGGATAACAGTAGGTGTATAAGACTTTGTAATTATGGTAAATGAGTTTTTTCTCAATCTGCACTAAAAAAAATAATTTAAATGAAAAATTAAAATTGAATTAATTTAATCTCAATTAAAAATGTTACCAAACGTGGCCATAATCTTCCCATGAGATGATTAAGAGTAGTTTCTTAAGCTAACGAATTAACATGCCAAATTTGATTCTCTGGTTTATTAGTTCTTGTTTTGTCATATGGATAATTAAGAATATATATTATATAAGCTCCAGTAGAAAGAACGATACAAAAATAGGAAGACAAAACTGATTTGTCTTCGTTACCAGAGAAACAGTTCATTATTTGTAAAATAAAAAACAGTTAATTATTTTTAAAATAAAATATTCAGAAAATTGAATGGAAAAAAAAAAAGGCATGCAAGTGGTTTTTTTTTTTTACCAAAAGTACTACAATTCCGCCCACAGATATATAAAGCCATGCAAAATTGTGAATATGACAAAATTCATGCTGGAGTTTGTACATCTTAAAAAAAACATGAAAGTCTAACCGTCTGGTCCCAGACCCAAAAAAGAATATGAAAAATGGAAAGTTAGGCGTCGAAAAGGTTGACAAATGAATGTGTTTTCTAAGTTTATCTTAGTGGTGTCTCGAGAAAGAAATAAATAAACACAAGAAAGACTTTCTGTTTGTGTTATTGGATTATAAAGATATTCCAAGACTTTGTTAAGTCACATTTCTCCAAACATTAATGACAAACCATTCAAACATATACTTGGTCCATTTGTATTAATTATTTTTTCACATGGGTGAAAGTGGAATTTTTTAATTAATGTCAATTTTACTATGATTTGATGAGAGTAAAATGGTAAAACAAAAAATCTATATAAAGGGTGGAAAGAAGATTGATGAAGAGCAGAACCAAACCCACTTTGTAGGAAAGATGGGGTCTTCAAAGGCTTCTCTCTTTGCCACTCTTCTAGTGTTAACACTCTCTTTCTTTAGCTTGCCATCGCAAACCAAAGCGGACTACCCTTACTCATCTCCACCACCACCTCCCAAGAAATACCCACCACCACCACACTCTCCTCCTTACCACTACAAATCACCACCACCTCCGGTACACTATCCACCTCCACCAGTGTACAAGTCACCCCCACCTCCTCCACCGGTTTACAAGTCACCACCACCACCTCCTCACAAGAAGCCTTATAAGTACAAGTCACCACCACCACCACCTCCAGTTTACAAGTCACCACCAACACCCGAGAAGCCTTACAAGTACAAGTCACCACCACCACCCGAGAAGCCTTACAAATACAAGTCACCACCACCACCCGAGAAGCCTTACAAGTACAAATCTCCACCACCACCACCAGTTTACAAGTCCCCACCACCACCCCATTACATCTATGCATCACCCCCTCCTCCTCACCACTACTAAGCAATGGCTTCAAGGTACGTAAAACTCATCAATTTACATGATGCAATGTTATATCACACATACACTAATTAAGTAGGAGATGTGGTAAAAACAGTGTATTATAGACTGAACTACACTGTTTATTTTTTGACTACTTTTTAATTTAAATGAATTTGTAAAAGAAAAAAGTACTACGGACTTGATTACACTGTTTTTACTACAGTAGATTCGTATTCTAAAATTAAATACTCTATCTGTTGTTGCTACAGCCTGCAGGAGAGGAGATTGAATAGAATCGATTCCACATTCCGAATAAAGAAGATAAAGAAAGCGAGTTTCCGCGTTTGATAATATATAGTGTAGAGAAAAGAAGGGTTTGATCTATTCTCATGTACTACACTTTGTATTGTTAGGATTATTATATATTGTAAGAAATAATAAACATCTTTCTCAAATTAATTGTTCACTTTGATTATTAGCTGTACGTTCTTTAACACCAGATTTAGTTAGAGAATATGCGATCTCATTGCATTCCCTCGAAGCATATTCGATTTTTACCCTGGACAGCTTTGATAATATGGCTTCAATGGAGGTATTAATTGAATGATATCTCCTTGGTTTGTCAGCACTTTTAACCCAGCTAATTGCCACACACGAATCATTTTCTTTAATAATTTAGATATTTTAAGTTCTAACTTGGATCAACTGCCCAAGGAATTAGGCCAATTGACTCAGCTACTATGTTTAGATTTGAGTGGTTGTTTCAAACTCAAAGTAATTCCAGCGAGGATTCCAAGTTCTCTAGAAGGGTTTCTTCCACAGAATTTTAATAATATTAAAGGGTTTTGAAAACCCAAAAGGTATTAATTTAAATTTAAAGGTTGTGATTTAGACAGAAATATATGATTTAAATCTAAATGTTGTAATTTAAACAAAAAAGTGTCAGATTTTTTAATTTTTTTAAACAGACACGATCTGTTCTGTTAAAAACTAACAAACATAATCGTAAGGCTCTCATTAAATCTGAAGAAAAAAATGACTTTCTAGAACCATTTGAAGAAGTATTTTTACATCTATAAATACCACTCACCCTCGACTTCAGAAACAATTCATTTATCATTCTTTCTTCTCTCTTTTTTTATCAAAAAATGTCATAATATTTCAATATTTCAAAACAAAATTAAATCGAAAGTTCTTTAGATTTTACTGTCTGCAGATTTCAAATTTGAGACTTGGTTGTATCCTGAAGACTATTCGTCTGTAACCCACAGCAAACTTGTTTATACAAGTAGAGATGAATAAAGACTTAAAGACAGTGATTACTACACGTCTCTAAATCTTGATTCTCATATTATGTTCTCATTTAAAAAATTTACAACATTTATGCAGATAGAATTGCTCTACTGTGCAATCGGTTCTAAAAGGTAGAAGCTTGCAAGAATTTTGATGATCTACTTGGTGTTGATCGTCTAGCATATCCTTGCCTACTGAGAGCCTGTGTTTCTTACAGGAGGAGAGAGCATATTGCAATTTAAAATGGGTACCAGATCAATCGTAAGGAATCATAAAACCTTAAACAATTTGATTTCGATCTTTGTGGACAATATTCACCTAAAATTTGATCTTTGTGGACAATATTCACCCAAATGTGATGAAAGGATTAAGAGTACCGTAAAGTTCTTCATCAAAACTTGGTATCAACTTGTAAGTTTTTCATCAAAATATGTTCTTTTTAGTGCTTCTTTAATTCGGTTTACAAACTCAAGTTAGCATCTACTTTACTACTTTTAATTTGAGAGGGCTGTTAACGTATATGATATTTCCTATTTCTATTGCAATATTAGTTTTTTAGTTTCATATGTATGAATTTCCTAATTAGTTTAGTTTCTTAATTTATTAATTTATTATAATCATAGGTTTCCTATTTTTATTATATTTTATATTCTTAACTTCTATATATAGGCGTGTATAATACAATAGTTCTCCAATCTTTCTTTTATTCTAACAGTGTCTATGGGCGGTGTTCCTTAGCAAGTATGGCTACCATATGATTTAATAAAAAAAAATTTATTAAATCTTCTTTTCAATATTATGTTGGAAAACATTTTTTTTTATTTTTTAACTTTTTCAATATTATGTTGAAATGTAAAATGTTTTCCAAATTATATTAAGAATGATCCAATTGTTGAAGAAAGTGTTAAAGAAAATAAAAATAAAAAATTTTCACAACTAAATGTACCCTTAGTAACTTACCCAATTATCATAGCCCCCACATAAAAAAATAAACTTAAATAGAGTTACATAAAATAATTATTAAATAAAAAAAAATTGAGTATATATTTTGAAGTTGTCATATATTTTCCGTCTAATATATAATTATCTCATTTCTTTTTTTTCGTGTGTTTTTTAAAATGAGTTTTAATAAACACAAATAATTCGTCCCCATGTTTAATATTCATGAGTCTGTTTCCACGCTGAGCACAATATTTTTTAATTGTCATGCATGAAAGGGCTTTCTTTTTCTAAGAATAGTTTTCAAAAGTTTAGGCCACTAAATTATACAGTATCTGTCGTAATAGAATAGGAAAAAAAAAAGGTACAATAAAAAAATTGAAATTGATTGCCGTTAAGTGTTTCCTTTTGATCTTGTAGCGCGCGCATGAATTACATGATTTCATTGATTCGAAGACTGAAAAAAAAGTTAAGGCTGTACTATATTGAAATGAGGACTAAGATGGGTTAATTTGTCGTTTTCTTCTTTTCCAAGACACATAAGAACAATTTAACCTTACAATTGTAAAACATACTGTCATAATTAAAGGAGCTGCCATATTCTCAATGGTGAACGAGAAGTGAGATATAGTGCCACCGACAAAAGATCGGTACAGGGTGGGGGAGTTTTAAAGGTTTTTTCTTTGGGAAACTAATGTCCAGATCTTGTTAGAGATTGATTTTTTTAGATCAAACCATACGTAAAATAATATATATCTCAATACAATAATTAAATAAAAAAGTTATACGAAAGTTATCCGGTGAACTTGAGCAGCAGACTCTGGGCAATAATTTTCTTTTCTCTTAATGATTTAAAATAGTAATATGTTTAAAAAAGCTTGAGGTGGCTTCAACTACTAATTGATATACTATTTTTGGAATCAATACTGATCACTGAATCCTAAACAAAAACCAAAAGTGGAGAAGACTAGACAGCACACCTTTTGTGGAAAAGCAAACAAGATTAGGTTAGGTGTGACCATCATGTCTATATATGATTGTTAGTCCACATTCCACAGATGGATAATTCTCTGAAGGCTAGCTGTATGGACCATATTATAAGCAACGTACTCGTCTTCAAATGTGATGGAGCTTCACCATTTTGTACTATAATTTCCACCTGATCAGAGGATAAATAAGTCACCTTTATTACAAGTTAGTTAAATGGTGGGGGCCACATGCATACCAACCAAAGTTAGTTAAATGGAACTATTGGAACTTTGAAGTTAGAAATGTCTATATAAAGAAATTAAATGGGATATTGCTCACCTACTCTTACATTACAAGCTAGAAATGTCTATACATAGGAAAATCCAATATTACATTACATAGCACAAAACTCATATATATATATATATATATATATATATATATATATATGAAATGTCTATACATAGGAAAATCCAATATTACATTACATGTGCACACAACGATTAAAAAAAAAAACTTAAAGAGTCACTGAAGAACCGGAGTGAATCTGTCTTCGGAAGGATTCTCAGATGTCTAAATCGGTAACTGAAGGCGTAAAGTAAAGAGCAAGAGAGTTGGAGGATTTGAGAGTGAATTGAATATGTACCTGTGATAATAAGAGTCACATTATATAATGTTTAGAGGTAGAGTTCAATTAGAAAAAATAATTAATGTTGAGATTATGATAGGATTAAGATTCTCATAGGTTGAAGTATCTTGATAGGACTAAAGTTTTCATAAGTTAGAGTGTCTTAATAAGATTAAGGTTTTAATATGAGATTGTTGTTTTGTCATTTACTATGTATAGCTCATTTGATAGATTATTCTATCTCCTTTGTAAAATTATTTTTTTATTATTAAAAAGTGTCAGGTGTGAGGTATCGGTGACATAATTATTATATAATTAATATATATCATGTGCCTTTTTATATATGGAAGTCAATCATGTTGGGAATAAATTATTTTTGTTAATGAAAACAATTAATATTAGATTCTCGACTCACATAATCAATTAATTAATTGCTTTGAGTTAGAAACTTTCAAACGATCGATGTTGATGTGATCAAATTAGAATGCTCTCTCATTTGTTGAGAGATGCTGTGTCTGGTACTAAAGACTTTATACAAATGGGTATTGCTTTCACCAACTTGCAATAGATTTTATTTATCTATTTATTTTAATTGATTCTTTTTTTATTCTAATCTGCAAAAGAGGGCAAATACGTGAATAAACATGCACTAGTATAACGCGGAATGGGGTATCCGGATTCCGGTGGAAAAGAAAAAAGAATGGCATCTGATGGGTCACTTTATATATAAAAAAAAAATATATTTAGCTATATCGGATCTAAAATATTGGTTTTAGATTATTTTCAAAATTTATTGGTAATTTTAAAAAATTTTATTAATCATATTAGTATAAGTGTGGGATCCAAAAAATAATGTTATCAATGAAAATTTTTAAAATTACAAGTAAAATTTCAGACTGGTCTAAAACCACTCGGTCTAATAAAAAATTCCTCAACTTCTTCGCCTAAAAGAGATATATAATAATAAACCCAACAATTACAAAACAATGCTTAAATACAGTTACTATTTAAATTTTTTAACTACAAAATTTGAATAGCAATGTTACTAAAAGTAGTAAATTTGATATTTAATTTTTTAAAATAATTATTATTAATGAACTTTTTCGATTTCGTAATAAATTTCATGAAACCAGATTCATGGTATCACTATGTTTTCATTATGGTTCTAAAAATTCTTGAGCAGCACATAAAGCTTAATGTAAATAGATGACTAGAAGTGCATCTATAGTCAAGTTCTAAGCAGAATTATCAGACTTTGGTGTTGTCATTATTCTATCTAAACCTACCTTTGACACTTTCCTTACTTTCTCATTGTGTCCTCCTTCCTCAATGAAAATGGTTTTTCGATAATTTTTCTTTAAATTTGTTATCATATTCAAGGGAATTAGGTAGCTTCTGATTTGTTAAGTACTTTTTGTAGATCATGATCAGTGTCGGCTAACCAAACTTTATTACATCACTAATAAATTACAATTATAACAAGGATTAACATGTGCTCATGTGGAAGAACATATTTATACAAAATCTGTATTAAAAAAAATTACCAAACTGTTTTTAACAAAATTGATTTGGTTTTCGTAGTTCCTACTCTTAAATATATAAAACATTAGTAGACTGAATTACGTATAGATTAAATTGGGCTGAGTGGTTCCTGCATGTGTAGTAATCAATCTGAATAACCATTAATTATAAGACCCTAAAACAACGCAGTTGACAATCTGATTTTAACAGATCACCCACAACCACAAAGAAAATTCCAAAATGCTTGACAGCCATTTCAGCAACTACCTCCATAGGGAGGCTGTTAATATATTTATAATTGGAACCAAAATGAAATTGACTCTCGCAGTTCTGTCACTGAATTGCGTATAGCTTAAATTGGCTGAGTGGTTCCTGCATGTGTAGTAATCAATCTGAATAACCATTAATTATAAGACCCTAAAACAAAGCAGTTGACAATCTGATTTTAACAGATCACCCACAACCACAAAGAAAATTCCTAAATGCTTGACAGCCATTTCAGCAACTACCTCCATAGGGAGGCTGTTAATATATTTATAATTGGAACCAAAATGAAATTGACACTCGGAATTTTGCATCCACAAACGTAAGTGAAATGAAAAAAATAATACAAAGTTATGTTGAGATATCTTTGTGGATTATCCCATCATAAAAAGAAATAAAAGAAGATAGTAGCTTATATACATGATTTGGACATAAAACTCATTAACTTAAATTTTTAAATCATATTAGTGTCTATCCATGCAAATCAAACTTATGCCTGAAGACCATTATCCCACCTCGATATGATGTTTTTAAAAAAAGTTACATATAAATGTTATTCCGTGATTTTAAAAGCTGAATATTTTTTGGGATTTTACCTGCAAATATTGTCAGTCTTGGAGTACCTAATTACCTCTTTTTGTCTATCATAATGTGTTCTTTTCACAAAAGAAGATTTTAAGTTTGTCTTTGCCTTATAGTAATATTTTACCCTTGTTTTTATTTTTATCTAATATAGAGTATTTTTTTTTATCAATTCGATGTAATGAAAAAAAAAATCTAAAAGCTCCTCTTATTAAGAGCATATGACTATATGTCTATGCTCGATCAAGTCAAAAAAGAATCTTAATAAAATAAGATTTTCATATCATAAAAAAAAAAAAAAAAAAGTGGTGATATCAAGGACTCGATTTTATAAGAGTTACCATGGAATCGAGAAAGTGTACTGATAATAATGAAAAAATTGAGTAGTAACTTCTGTATTTAATTTTTAAAATTTTTTATCACTCAAATAATTATTTTTTTGACATTCACATCAATAATCAATCAAAAATATCAATCTTATTCGTTATAATGTCAAACAGTAACTTTTTAATGTTAATTAATTTACCAATCAATTTTTTACGTGGAATAACACGTTACTAATGAATTTATAGGGTGACAAAATTAGATGGTAAAATCAGTTGTTCATATAGCACTACTCTTAACTAAATACAATTCAATTTCTCTTTTCTAAAAGGTCATGGTAGTAGATTACGTTGGCTTAGTCTTTATATGCTCTTCCATACCAAAGAATTACCATAATTTTGTCAATAGCACGTGAGAGTCTCATACAAATTAAAGGATCAATAACCTGTAAACAATAAACAATTCAA